>JADAQX010000268.1:0-59640 GCA_015476325.1 Cardiosporidium cionae
GAGAGAGAGAGAGAGAGAACAAAGAGAGAGAGAGAGAGAACAAAGAGAGAGAGAGAGAGAACAAAGAGAGAGAGAGAGAGAGAGAGAGAGAGAACAAAGAGAGAGAGAGAGAGAACAAAGAGAGGAGAGAGAGAAGAAAATGGAGGAATAAAAGAAGAAACAGAAGAGAAAACAAATGATCCAAATAGAGGATGAAAGCAAAGGATAAAAAATACACACACTAGGAGACCAAAAATAAAAAAGTAAAAACAGAGAAGCGTAAAAAATAATAAAAAATGATTTTATAAAACTGTGTTTCATTTAGAAAAGATAGGAGATTCCCAGTAGAAAAAAAATTGAAAGCGTTTTAATCCATACATATTTTTTACAAAATCAAAAGCATAAAGACCTGCTGTGGAATCAGGGATACATGAAGATGTATTTAAGAAAGTATGTGGATCTGAGAGAGACTACCAAAAACAGTAAAAATATGTATAAAAAAAAAAAAATATATATAAAAACTCTATTTCCTGTAGTGTACAACAAATTTTTACACACATTCAAAAAACCATTAATTCAAATTTCTCCACAACTAACAGTTTCATCATCAAATGAAGGATTATATAAAAATTCTAAAATAGAATCCATTTTTGCAAATAGTAGTACTCTTTTACAAAGAGAAAGTTTCTTCCTATCTAAGATTTATAATGAAATCCATAGACATTTGGAAAAAAAAAAGAAAAACAAGTTTGATAAAAATAGAAACATACAGGTGATAAGACATTCCTTTGTGCTGTAGGAGAAAGTGTTTCGATGGCTTCTTTAGTAGCATTTAGAAGAGTGGATACGCGAAAACGTTTTGGAGAATTAAATCTGAGTATAAAATAAAAAGTAGAGAATGAAATGAAGAAGGCGAGAAGAAAGTAGAGAAGAAAATGAAGAAAGTAGAGAAGAAAATGAAGAAAGTAGAGAAGAAATTGAAGAAAGTAGAGAAATAAATGAGGGAAGAGAAAAGAGAAATAAATGAAAGAAGAGAAAAGAGAAATAAATGAAGAAAGAGAGGAGAAAATGAAACGAAGAAAGAGTGTAGAGAAATAATTGAGGAAAGAGAAAGAAATGAAGAAAGAGAAAAGAAAGTAGAGAATGAAATGAAGAAAGTAGAGCAGAAAATGAAGAAATAAAAAAGGAAAAGACAAACTAGACAAAATAAAGAAACCATGGCAACAGATATGATGTTGATCAAAGAAATGTTATAAAAACATTATTTTAAATAAACCAGTGTAAATTTTTTTTATTTTTAGAAATTATCCTCTACTACACACTAATATCTTCAAAAATAGGTTTAGTAAAACTCTAGGAAGAGGTAGCTCATTCTCAAAATTTAAAAATGTATGCAGCTGTGTTCTCTGAAGAGAAAAATTTGTTTTAAATAGAGTGTATCTCTTTTCTCACAGATAAATGCATATTCTTGCAATGTTTCAATGTTTATTATGAATAAAACTGTAGGTCATACAAAAACCAGAGAGATAAAGGAGAAAAGAGAAGAAAAAAATGGAATATGAATTACAGAGTAGTGAAATGTGAAGAAAACAAAGGGGTATGAAGGAAAAACGGATAGATGGAAGCATTCAAAGAGGAAGAAAAAAAAGAGAATAGCTGAGATATTTGGAATAAAATAAACACTTTACAAGGCTAAATAAAAAATTTTAAGTAAAGGAGGAAAAAAACTTAATAAAAAAATTGAAGGAGAGGTCTCCTTAGGTTGTTACTACAAACTTATTAAAAAATAAGTGAAGGAGGTTGTTACTACAAAAATTTCTCTTCCTATGCCTCTAATATTTCTTCTTATGACACATGTTGAGTCAAGCTCTACCCTCCTAAGCATTCATCACAAAGCTAAGAAATCTATGAACACTCTTACCTTTCCAAATCTTCATCAATTTCAACTTTCAATTGATGAATATAATGTTGCAATCGTGATTTCAATGGAGAAGGAAAGGTTTGAGTAGCATTGACAGCATTTTTTGATAGGGTACCTTCCTACCAAAAAAAAAGAGAATTTTACAAAGAGCAGTAGCATTCCTGTTCATCTTAGTGTAAGACAATCACAGAAAAAAAAAGATTCAAAAGCAAATGAAAATCTGTGATCACATGAAGGCAAAGGGATTAGTGAAAAGAGTTATGCATATGAACAAAACATCTTCCTCCCTCTCTCATGATACGCCACCACAAACGCTGGTGGTATACTCCCCCTATAGCCACCATTATGAGCGTGTTGTTTGGATTTGTGCGTGTCTATTAGTATTCTAGTAAAAGAATCTCCTTTTAGGAGGTAAAAATATAATATAAGAATGTAAATCTATCCAATGGGAGACACAAATGTGTATTTTCTCAGAGTGGATTCTAATGCAGGGAGAGCCTTCACATTTAGCAGGGAAGGGAACATATGTAGTACTAAAAAAGCCTACAATCTTAGTTTGATCCTTTGGCAAAGATTCTTCATCTTCAGTATCCCTCCAGGGATCCAACAATGGGGTTGGTAGAGGTTGCACTTCGCTATGAGAAACGGTTCCAATGCACTGGCGTAGTTTCTGAATTCTCTCCTTTACTGATAGAGAAGGAGTTGCACACGTACATTCCTGTTCCTTATATTTACTGAAAGTGTGTGCAAAAGATTTATGGGAATCCATTTTTCGATAGAGGAAAACTTTTTTCTTTGCTCGTTGTGCACTGTCCGCTTGGGGAGATATGGAGCAAGCAGATATACCATCCTTCCATGCAGATGCGTTTTCCTCACTCCATTGGGGTGGAGACAAGTCCATGCAGGAGAAATCACCATAGCCTGAAGAAGCCATCTTAACCAATCGAGAATTCGAGCATCCTGGACTAGAGAATTTCACGGCAGCAGCTGGGGAATAGCCAGGGCGTAGTCGGCTTTCAAAATACGGTTGTACTTGCGTATTCACGCTAGAGGGATTGAGAGGAATTGCGGCGCTTTTCCAAGGATGCGTGTCTGGAGTTGCTGATGTTTTGCTTGTCTCCAGTGGGAAGGAAGGTGATACTGACGCCTCCCAGGAAATGCCACGCGTTGGATCAATAGGTGGTAGCATGGGCTGCGATGCATATTTTCTAAAATCAACTAGTTTTGCTTTTATGATGAGTATGGCAGCGATTTCTTGTAAGAGTGATAGCAAAAAGGGGGCTCTCTTCGGAGGCTACGACAAAAAAGAAATCACTCATTTACAATGCATTGAAGCACTCAGTTTAAATAAGATGTTCCAGTATGCGAAATTCTGACTGTCTAATGCCAATATTTGATGAATGACCGATATGAAGAGATACTTTAATGATCGAAATCCCTTTAAAAGGAATATCATTATACAAATTTTTTTTGAGTTATTCACATGGGGGCAACTTCAATCGTTGGATCTGTTGCAATGTAGACAAACTTTAGGGCAGGGAGACGTGCTATCAAACCCGAAGTATTCAGCAATTTCGATACATATATTACACCCTACATGCACAGTTGTTTAGCTAATATATTTATTTTTCTTATATTTTTTAATATAATTCGATCAAAAAGATTTCAGACGCGCTTGAAATCATCAAAAGTAGCAAAACGAGAATCATAAAGCCCACTCTTTAATAAAGTCAAGGTGCAGGGACATCTTGCAGCGCCAAGGTCTGAGAGTAAAGTATGCAAATAAAAGAAAACTACGATTGCCTCGTGCTCGAGAATGGATGAAGTGCTGACATCAATGTAATTAGCGAATTAAATGAAAAGATTTCTTGGTTTTTCCAAGAAGATAAAGGTATGTCTTAGTATCCTTACGAATCGTCCCAAACAATAATTATGGGCGCATTTTTGCACCGCAAATCGTGGAAACAAGCGCCGTTGCAAAGCAGCTTTTATAGCGCAGATGCTTTCAACTCAGTGCTACACGTGCTATCATTCACAGCATACTATTTTTTCAAGTTTCGTTTATTTAAGTTTATCACCCCAGTAAAAAAGTAATCTGCCGTACAGCAACAGGGAATAGTTGTAAGCAATCAAAAACAAATAGGTATTTAGTCCATTTACTTGCCATGCCTGTAATGCAAATCATCTCTTTAATAGAATAGAATTTTCCTATAAAAACAACTTTGTCTACTACTGTTTTGTTAGTAGAAAAACGTGAGGATTCCCATGTGTACCTAATACTAAGCCGTTTGTGAACATAAAAGATGAATCGAGTTTCAAAATTAACACTGGAGAATACGTTACATAGTTGCTGTCCTACATCCATTTATTGCTTGTTAAGTTGCACCAGAAAAAAGTAAAATCTACCGTTGTAGTAGTAATAAATATTGTTATCAAATCAGTCAAATGGCATAAAATCTGTTGTGTTCAATCAAACATTGAAATAGACTTGATTTAACTGCTTTCTAACAACGAATAAATTAGCCATACATTCCACATTTTCTGTAATTTCCATTCAATCCCTTCATTTCGCAGTCGTTTCCATACACATTAAGATCGAGGTAACAACCACCATTGGGTTGCAAATACTTGTCTTTAAAAAAAATTTAAAATTGACTTAAACTAAATCATTTTCATTTTATATAGAAGAATTATAGGTACTTCAAATAAATTTAATAGCACCTCAAAATTTTTCCTGTTCTTCTAATTAGCACAAAATAAAAACAATGGTTAAAAATTGAAGATTTTTTGGGAAAAAATTTTGCGCAATGATTAATTTTGTACTTTTTCTATGGTAGACATTATAGAACAAATTTCGACTAAGAATACAAAGCAGACCCTGCTAGTCATAGCCATGATACACTAATTGAAGAAAATTTGCAGCACAAATTAATGCATGACGCAGAGTAGAGTTATTTTATTAGTTCTTCAATTAACTTGAAATTTTGATGTTTAATGAGTTTTGCATGAGTGACTAAAACTTTTGGGAGTCAAATAGCATATTAATAACAATGTCAGTAACACAAGTATGCATATTGTAATTTTTACGTATCGTTGGAAGAAAAATTCTATTTGATTCAATAGACCTTTCAATGTAATCTCGGAATTGCAATTGTCTTTCCCTGTAGAATAAAATTAGTTTTGTATACGTAGCAATATTTTGAACCCTCAACAAGCTAAAATTTTTCCGCAGTATTCTTATATGTTTTCAAAGGAACTAAGCTTTCAGCACCTTCAAATAAGCAAAACAAAATAAATAAATACTATTTCTCCTCTTCTCCATATCAACCCGAAAAAACTGTTTTAAAAAAGGTTGGTTTGCAGTTTTTTTGTTTTTCTTATCCTTATTTCTACAAATAGCAAATGTATAAAATAGGGGGTATGCAGTTTTTTTAGTTAATTGTTTATAATTAATTGTAATAAAACAATTTTAAATGTATATTCAGTAAACATTAGTATAAAAACAAAATTATTAAATTACAGTAAGATAATGTATATCTTATTATTTGATGATTTTACAATATAGGGGGATGCAATGGCGTTACTAACATGCACTTTTTGAAAACTTATTTATTTGGTTTCATTTCTTAAATTAACAAAAAACCAAAATTATTCCTCGCGTATTATTACTTACAAAAAACAGGCTAGAAGTGTTGCACCATTATAAAATTTTACTTGTCGCGATTTCTTGTTCTTAATATTATAAACTTGTTTTCATCAGTGTAGATGTTGGTTTCTTCTTCATGCGGTGGATGTTTTCCCCAAATTATATTGTTTTTAGATGTGATTAATTACTTTAGTACTAATGCATTATAAAAACTTTATTTTTATGGCTTACTTTAAACAAAATCTTGCATCTCAATATTTTACTCAGTTTTTTATGTCGCAAATTTTAAAAAAGCAATGCAAACAGCCTAAACAAATTCGAGATGATATTGCTTTTACACAGAAGTTATTTTACGGGCGTAACATAAAAAAGTTATGATATTTCCAACCAAAAGAGTACATACTCCAGTAAACTTGGAATTTTGTAGGACCATATATTTACACTTAAAAATTTAGCGCTATTGAAAAAAGTATTGTTTTTTTAAACAAAGCAAATTTTCAGAATTTCCAAGGCGACGCCATGCAGCCCTAAAGTTGCACAAAAACCAATTTCATCATTTACGTTTTACTATTTGTCACATAAAATGATTCCAAAGAGGTGAGAAAACAAAATCAAATTAAGAAATTGAGGTCACAGTCAGTTGTGACAGTATGATTTAAAAGCTCAAGATTATCTAACAGGTCAAACAAAATACGAGCAAGATTTCTAATAAAGTAAATCTCGTATACTTGATTAAGATTGAAAAGATGATCTATAATTTTTAGTGCCTAAATTCATGTAGGAAGCCAAAATGTACAACTATTTTTGCCTTTTCCTTAATCCATTTTTTTTTCTTATAGTGTCGCTAACTATGTAAGCTTCTATCAAGATATGGAATGTTCAGGATAAATAGATTTCAGAAAAAGTTTTATTTTTGTTTAAATTAATGGAAAAAAATACTAATTGTAGTAAACTTGAGCGAGTGAGACAGTATTTCTTCTTTTGAATTAACACAACACCATTTTCTAGCTATATTTTTCTGAAAGAACGCATTGTTCCCGTTTAGAATTTCTTAAATAGCATTTTCTCAGTTGAAATAATAGAAGACAAAGCTGTACAAAAAGTGAACAAAGCATTTGCTTAGAATGCTACTATGAACAATAAGATTTAGAACCAATGTAATTGAAATTTAAGATCTGGCTGCAAAAGTTCCATTGACTGAAAATAGCACCATATTCAACTATTGTCATAAAAAATTGAGATCACGCTTCAGCGGCTTTAAAATCTATAGAGATGAAAATATCGAGTTTATTTTTAAAATGATAGGTACCTCTTTTACAGGCGTTTCTATATATGATACAAGAAATGAATTTGGAAACTATTCTTTTGCAAATGATGTATCACAACGGCCTCAGGTGTCTCTAGTTGGATCGGGCTCTCCTCAGCCGAACGCCGATTCATTACTATCACAAATATCCTACCAACCCTCTGCTATAGTACCTACAATATTCAACGAATTTGAAACTATTCCTTTGAGTAAGAAATCTAGTGTAATAAAATGTCTTTGTCAATAGAAAATAAAAGTCTTGCCAAATATATGAGAAGTTTTAGTTAAGAACTTTGTATTTAGGCTCAGTTATAGGACCATGCAAGTAATCTCAAATTTTTATCAATCTGTTAAATTATTAAACTGTTTCATGCACAAACCACGTCATTGCTAAAATTATTGAGATTATTAAACTTTTAAGTATTAGCGATGATTTTTTATATGGGGAGAACAAATACCGAGCGAGGCTCGCTGCGCCAAAGTATACCCGTTTGCCTGAATGTGTTTCTCTTCTGCTATTTCTTCCCAACTGCAGACATTCCTTTTCGGAAAGAAGATACACAGTTTTGTAAACCATTTAAAGTGGTAGTTTCAGGAGAAATTGAATCCGCCTCACTAGATGACTACACCAGCAGCACTTCATTACTCTGTCGCAGTTTAGTAGTTCACGGTTCCGGCTGGGAGTTTCTGACGGTAAAGCAACTACATAAAATGACATTCTTCTGTCATGTCTAAGTGAAGAGTTGGAATAAATATAATTTTTGTAATACAATTGCAGCTAGCTCTACAGTTTATGACAAAAGTCTAAAATATTTACGTATTACTCTATAGTTATTCTGCATCATTGAGTAAATCAGAATGTTGTTGTTTCGTTGCCATAAGCGCATAGACTAATAAATTATAGCTTTGATTTTTTACACGGAAAGCATAGTGCTCATTCAACATGAATGACATTTGGCAATATTAACTTAATAAGTTCAACCTTAATACCTTGTTCGTGTCTACATTGCAACAAACATGTCAGGGAAATGCTGAGGCTTTCTCTTCTATTGCTCAATCAAAAAATATGCTCCAATTCCTTTTCTTTTCTCAATTTTTAAAGCATAAAGAAACGCTACAAGATGAATTTTGTTTCAATTCTCCAATCGAAATGGAATTAAAAGTGAGTTTGTTATCAAAATCAAGACTTAAAAATGTTGCAAAAGTGACCTACTTCAATATCATTGCAGGGAATGAAGTAGAAATCATTGCATTTGATGATAGCAGTATTTGTAAAGATGTTACACGATAGCTTAGTTTTATAACTCAAATATGCAAGTTTTGGAAATAATTTAATGCATTTGAGTAGTGTAACCTAAACAGTTATTGTAACTCGCACCTGAAATCAAATATTTAATATCTATTCAAATATCTATATAAAAGACCCTTTGTAAATGAATCTTTTACAGCAATTGTAAAGCATTCTACAAAATTAAAATATGATTTGTTCTTTACTTCTTTTAGGGTTTACACCCTCAAGGCTGGCCAAGACTTTTGATTACATTGTACGGAACTGATTGGTAAGGCCACTGCAATAACTTAATTAAGGCGTAAAAAATACTACAAAAATGCATTTAGCACAATCCAGAATACCTCTGTACAAAAGGGTAAAAATAGATACATGAAGAAGTGATATTGGAATGTTTTCTGTATTTTGTGAATCAAAACAAAATTCAGGTTCAACAAGTCAACTGTTAGAGGATATGGTTCTATCCACATACCTACAAAAACAGGAAGGTTATTGCGATCTAAAAATGTTAATAAGCCCATTTTTTTCTATGTGATATGAATGTAGACTGTCCCGTAGTTGTTTTTTTAGGTGATAATAATTTATGGCATAATTCATACTGACGAAGTATATGTGTTCATTAAATCAATTGTCGCAAATTGTGCAAAAAATTATTTCCTACTCTAGTGTAGTCTACAACTACTGATGCCTTTTTTATTTCAGATATAGTCGAAATGTGCGCCTTTTCCATCCTTTAGATGATTCCAAATGGGAATATTTCGTAAATTGGACGAAGTCCAAAAGGCTTGAATTTGTTGACATAAATACCCTAGCAGAATCAGACAAACGAGAAGGTATTACACTGTGTAAAACGGCGTTGCTGTTATCAAAAAATGAAATATTAATAGTACAATTGATTTTATTTACAAGGGATTTAGAAAAATAAGCATAGCAAAAGAGGTTTCTCATCATAGCTGTGCAAGAAGCTTAACAAATAAGATGTAACTGCTTAAACCATTTTTGAAGTTGATCAAGATAGGCACATAGAAACACGAAATTGTGCTTTTATAAATTCACATTCTTACTATTACTTGAATTGGTTACACATCAATATTTCTTAACTCTCAGTCCTTCGGGTTCAAACAGAAGGAAAAATCAAGATAAATTTGAATGTTTTGGTTCAAAACATATGAGGTTTCAGTGTTGTGTCAAACATATCTCGCTGCGGTTTGGGAATTGCAGTGAATGGAGATCAGAATAATGAACAAAGAAATACGTCATAGAATGTGATATGTAAGTCCATTGTTCTTTTCTGGGTTTTTGTTCAACAGCACAACATTTCCAAATCAAATTTTGATGACAGTTAAAAGACGAGCGATAAATGGTGATAATTGCAAAGACAGCAACCACAAAGATGCCTTTTCACTAGAATTAAGTTTTTACAGTTATAGAAGCATTGAGAGAACTTATTACAGCACCATTGCTACAACAGTAGCAGAATAATCCTACGTGACCTATATCTGGCAATTCAGAATTTAGAATTTTTGGATACCAGAAGAAATCCAAGTTACTATTCGAGTGCAGAAAAATTACCCTACGAACCATTTTATCCGTTGAAAATTACTTAAAGTGTGATAGAAAACAAAAATCTTTCTGACGAAGGGTGTTATATGCTGGGGAGTAAAAATACGTTTAAAAACACTAAAATTCTACTTTTGGTAGTTTTTTTGCATTAAAAAGAGTGGATTATTATAAATGTACATTCTTTGAAAAACGTTAAATACATATGTTGGAAAAATGGACCTTTGCAAAGTTACCAGCTTCCTCTGAGAAACAAAAGGTATTTGAATTAAAAAAAAACGCACGCAACAAAAAATATATATAAAATTACCCATATATGAAAAATAAAACAATTCATATTCTATGAAAAAGGGAACTGACACTTTTATAAAGCATGTTCTCTTCAAATATATTACCATTTGCTTCTGAAAAGGATGCTTTTGCATTATCAAGCAGAAGAAAAAACTCCCTAAAAGTTTGAGACACAAAAACATATATAAAACCTTCCTTCACTTAAATTATTCTTGCTTATCCAATAAAAGTAATTTCTAAAGTATTTTTTCCCCGATTAAGCAATGCAAATATAATTATCAAAAGATAAAACAAAAAATCCCTTGCTCAACAAAATATATAATGCATTCAAAAATAAAAGAGAAAACGTTCTCAAGCCCGTAGACAGAGAAATTAGGGGGAAAAAAAGGATTTTGAAGGAGAAAGGAGACAAGAGTAGCTCTATCTCTAGCAAAACATTTCCTAGCCTCAGAAATATACGAAGATGAGAACTACAGCAAAACAGAACACGCACTTTAACTACGTCTAGATCCCCCTATAAAAAAAGGCTAGGAAGCAGTACCTATCAAAAGAAGAGACGGCATGAATCCATCCACCCGTTGCATTCTTCGTTGCAATCTTATGTATTGCATCCCTTTCATTTCCAGAGGTGATTCCTGCGTTTAAAACTGCATGGAGTTTCCCCAAATGTTGTAACTCATTCAAAGAAACTATCGATTTCTGCTTGGAAGTAGAATTTCCATGATAGTTAGAACTGAGAAGGAAGTTTTAAAATTTTGTAAAGTCATTTTTTTGACCATGTATATTAGAAATTCTCATCACTCAAGTATAGCCCATCAAAAAAAAGAACTGTATAATAGGTACAACAAATCTTACTCTACACCTTTCCTTTTCTCTCTCTAAAAATCATCTCCTTTAATAAAAAAAAAAAATTTTTTTATAAAGCATCACTTATAAAAAAATACAGTTTTGTACGGTTTGTAAAAAAAATAGTGTTTTTTACATTTTTGAAAAATAGAAAAAAAAAGAAAAGATAAAAAAAAACAAAAAACTACTTTCTACGAAGAAGATAAAAATATAATCATTTTATTACTTAATAAACACATTGCTCTTTTACTTCTCCCTCCGGAAATTACGTACATGCGAATAGCTTTGTTTACATTATTAAAATAGATAAATCTGTACGATTCTTCACGCCTAATAAATAGCCATATCATGCAGTTTAATAAAAGTGTGTTCAGAAATAGTAAATAGGGAAAGGAAGTTTTCTTAGGGTGTATTATAAACGACGTGTACATTACCAAAATTATAAAAAGAGAATAAGTGAAATGAATTTTCAAATAGTACCTAAAAATGATCTCTTTGACTTCCAAAAAAATTTTTTAATACTTTATTTGGTGGGTTACTTAATTTATATTTATTTTTTTGCAAAACTTTAGAGAAGAAGATAGTTTATATAATATATATATATAGGAAGAGAAACGTACGCAAGTGTATTTTCCATTTGCTCAGTAATGGGAGGAACTAAATCTCTAAGTCCTCCTGGTAAGCGTATTGCAAATTCCTTCATTGAAAACAGTAACTGTATCCAAATAAAATTAGAATAAAAAAATTAATTATTTTATATATATAAAATTAACTATAAACGAATATAAAGATATAAAATTAACTATAAACGAATGTAAAGCTAACAGGTGTAGTGGGTTGAAAAACAAAAGAGGAGAGAAAGAATAGAAAGGAAGAAGAAAGCAAATTATTTTTAAATATAAGAGCAATTGCATATTAGAAAAAAGTAAGAGGAATAGAACAAGAAAAAAAGTGAAATAAACGTCAATAAAAAAGAGAGAGAATGAAAGAATTAAGAAGAAGAAAACTTAATTTGCACATCTCCTTTTTCTAATTTAACAAGAATAAACACACAATGAAAAACAAATAGTATGAAAAAAAAATTGTTTACTTCATCTGTGACAACTTCTGTATCATCAAAAATGACAATCAAAACAACACGACGAAACTGAAAAAAAAGAATGCTCAGAAAACTATTAATAGAAAAAAGAAAGTTTCAAAATTTTTTTATAAATTTTAAAAATAGTAATGTATAGAAGTAAATAATATAATAAAGAACAAAGAGATCATGCAGAAACCATTTACAAAAAAAAATCAAGCAAGTTTATATATATAGTATAGATAAATATAATATTAAAACTATAAAGAAAAAAATTCGTTTCCTAGAACTAAATAAGAAAATCATTAGCATTAGAAAATTTTTTTTTTCTATTTATCCCTATAAAAAAAAGGAAAAAAGGAAATAGTTTTACCAATAAAACAACTAATTTTCCTGAAGATTCATCAGAAAAATATAAAGTAGGAACAAAAAGAGAAGATCTGAACAAATGATATATGAAAATAGTATATATATAAAAATAAAAACATCATCTATTCTAAAAAGAATAAAAATTATAAAAGAATAAAAATTAATAAAAAAAGAAAGTTTTAATACTATTTAAAAAAAAAGAAAATCTTCTTTAAAAAAAACGTTTTTTCAAAAAGATTATTTAAAATAAAGAAATAGAAAATATAAAATCAACTTTAAAAAAATTTTTTTTTCTTGTTTACTCAAACATTTAAACTCTTTTATTTTAAAAAACAAAAAATAAAATATATTAACATTTTTAACAAAAAAAAAAAATAAATATAATTTTTAACCGTGAAGATCCAAATAAATATCCATCTGCTTCTTTTAAAAGATTTGCTCTTCCAAATGTAGAAGAACCGCCACCAGGCTACAAATAAAGAAAAAGAAAAATAGTACAAAAAAAATTTTTTGATTAAAAAGTTAACTTGTGCTTTACAAAAAAAAATTTTTATAAATACTTCTTTTTGCTTTAAAACCAAAAACAAATTTTTTTTGTTATATTAGAATCGAATACCTAATGAAGTCTATCAAATAATCCCATCAACAAATGCTAGTTTTATGTTTTTTTCCCACATCCTCATCTTCTCTCAATACAAAATAGGTGATATGTAAAGAAGAGAAATCGTTATTTTAAAATAAAAAAATATTTAATACTTTTGGCATTCTATTGCATTGAAAATTATATGTTTTTAACATGAGATTTCAAATTTTAATGTTTTTCTGTTGTTACATCTTAACATCATTTAAAATACGTAATTATTTTTTAATAGAAGCCATTTTAATTTTATTTTTTTTACTTTTTTTAACCCTTTCTCTCTTTTATTTCTTCTCTATTATTTCTCTCTTTTATTTTTCTCTCTTCTCTTTTTCCCATCCTCTCTTTAATTCTTTCTCTCTCTTTATTTCTCTCTCCCTCTCTCTCTCTTCCCCCTCCCGCTATTCTCTTCTCTCTTTCTCTCTCTCCCTCGCTCTTTCTCTCCACTTCCTCTACTCTCCTCTCCCTCTCTCTCTTCCTCTACTCTCCTCTCCCTCTCTCTCTTCCCCCACTCTACGCTCCTCTCTCTCTCCCCCCTTTCTCTCTTTTAAAAGAATCCTCATAAAAATCACACGTTTAATTCATCTTCTTCTCCTCTCTCTTTTTAAATAAATTTTTTCCTCTTCTTTCCTCTCTTTAAAAATATGTTTATTAAAATTTTTACTTCAGAAGCAGCTGTAGGTGCTCGTCCAAAAGGAAATGTATTCAATTTTAAGGAATCCACCTAAAAATATATATTTTTAATTTAAAATAATTTTTTAAAAACTATTTTTATATTTTTGACAAAAGAAAATAATACTGCATTGCATTTTTTCAAAAGCGTTTCTATTTTTAAAAAGAAAGTATTCAAACACATTTGTAATCTTCTTTTTTTAAATTTCTTTTTCTGTTTTTTTTTATTCAAAAATATTTTTAAAAAAAATTATATTACTAAAATATATATATTTTTAAAAAATACTTACTGAGCCATTATAACACACAAGATAAGAATATAAAACAAGCATATCCTGTGGATTCATTCTGCAGGGTGATAAAAAGAAAAAAATATAATAGAATTATTATTATAAAAAAAAAAAAAAGAAAGACTATCTAATAATTAATACTGCTCTTAAATAAAAAAAAATAAAAACTAAAAACAAAAAAAAATGAAGCAAAATTTTTTAATATAAAAAATATAAAATAAAATTCAAATAACCCACATACATTTCTTCTTCTTCATGTGTGTATATTTTTATTTTCTTTTGAAAAATTAGTTCAAAAGAAAATAAAACCTTTTTCAAATCTTCTCTCTCAATATATTTATTGCCTGCATTTCTTGAGACAGTCTATCTTAGAAATATCTTATAAA
Organism: Cardiosporidium cionae; assembly: GCA_015476325.1. NCBI lineage: Eukaryota > Apicomplexa > Aconoidasida > Nephromycida > Cardiosporidium > Cardiosporidium cionae. The sequence continues at coordinate 14,270 of JADAQX010000268.1, forward strand.
TTAAAATTAAATTGTTTATTACCCATTGTAAATTAGATATCCATCAAATAATAATGAAACATAACGAATAGTAGAAAATGCATCCTTTAATCGTGTAACAAAGGACTGAAATTATAAAAAATATATATAAAATGTGTTTTTATAGAATTCTCTGATGAAAATTTAAAAAAATCAAATTTAAATACAACCAAGTATTAAAACAATTCTTTACCCTCTTATTCAATCGGTTTTTCTTTTCTCATCCATATATATATATACTAAAATTTTTTTAAAATGATTAATTAAAAAAAAAATTCTTTTATACTATTATTAAAAAATAAATAATCTATCGCTTCAATAATAAAATGTAATTACAAAATTTAGTATCATTTAAATGCATTGATTTCATTTTATATTCAAATTTGCTTTTTATTATTATTATAAATACTTAATAATTTAACTTCATTTTTTTCTTCTTATAAATATTTTTTCATTCTATTTTCTCTAATCCTTCTGTCATAAAAAAAAAAAAAATTTTTTTTTTACTTGAATTGATAAAAATGTTCGCTGAGATACTGGACCATAATAAAATCCACTCAATTCTATCCAAAAAAAAAAAATTGTTTTTTTTTTTAAATAAATGCTTTTTATATACAAATTTCAAAACTTTTTTTTATAAACTTTTTTTTTTTATAAACTTTTTTTAATAAATAAAAACAATTCATGATTATTCAAAAACACCATATAAACTGTAATATCTGTGATAAAATATGCAAAGATTTACGTGTAAACAAAATTTTTTTTTTTAAATTCGAAAATTTCATTTTTTTCTCAAGTTGTGTTACACCTTTCCTTTCCTTCTTCTTCCCTCTACTTTTTCATCCCTTTCCTTTTCTCTCTCTTATTTACTTCCCTTTCATCTTCTCTCTTTCTTTCTTTCTTTATTTTTCTCCTTGTTATCCTCCGCAGTTCTTCAATTAAAAACGTATAAACTATTCATTCCTCTCTTTTTTTAAATAACTCAAACCATTATAGAGAGAAATTTTGTCAGTATCCACCGTTTCAAAAAAAGCAGGAATAAAATCTTCTAATAAATCTGTGAGAGCTTCAACACGATTTTGTAAAATATAATGACGAATATTTCCATGAAGTAAAACAAAAAATGCACATAAATTCTTCAAAATCTGCAAAAGAAAGCACACTTTCAAAAAGAGTTTTTTTTTTATAAAATTGTAGAACAAAATTTTTGTTTTTTCTTGCGTTTAAACTCTCAAAACAAAATTCTACTTTTATTTTTTTTTCAATTTCTCAATAAAATTTTCATATATTTTTATTACTGCCATTAAAAATGCCTCTTGTATGACATCTTCATGCCATAAAACTTCTGAAACAGAATTTCCTTTCATTGTAATAGTATGTGGATTTCTAGACACCTACATAAAAAAGAAAAGAAAATCAAACTATATAATGACAAAATTCCTGTATATTTTGTTTTTAAATATTAAAAAAAAATGGATTTCTTATGCATAGTCAATGTAAAAAAATTTAAAAAATAAACCCAGGTTCCAGAAGAAAAAATAAGGAGAACTAATGTACTTTTTTTTTTTAAAAAGGAAAGAAGTAAAATAATAATAAAGTGTGTTGCAGTGAGAAAAAAATGAATAAAAACATAAAAATATTTAAAAAAAGTATGCACATACCATGAAGAGAACACCACACACGAAAAAAACTATATGTATATAAAAATTTTAATTAAGAAAAATAAAACTTTGCTTTAAAATGGTATCACATTTTTAAAAAAAAGATATACAATAGAAATGAAGAGAAAGAAATAAAAAATGAATTTCTCTTTCTTGCTTTTTCAATATATATAAAAAAAAAGTTGTATTTCTCAAAACATCTTTATATATATAATTTCTTCCTCTTGCCTCTCTTTGCATGTATACATACATGTTTCTAAGCTAAGACTATGCATAGAAAAAAGCAAACCAAAAACTATTCTACTTAGAATCATTGGAAACTACCTTTTAAAATATAAAAATATATATAAAAATTTCTATTCACCAAATACTTAGTTAATTCTTTGTTGAGAAAAGCCTAGTCTATATCTCACATGGATACAGCCTCCTCCCAAAAACGATGAGTAATAAAAAAAATCAAACATTTTGAAATATATATATATATATAAATGAAAGATATAAGCAAATCTTATTTTTTCTTTTTAAAAGTAGAATATAACAACAAAAACTTACTAAGGTTACCCATATACCGGGTTCCCATTGTTTCACAACAAGTGAATACTGTTTTGTAATAATGGATTCTAACGGGTTAGAAGAGCCTGCAAAACTCCTATACAGAAAATAGAAATACTTCAAAATATATAAAAAAAAAATGGATTAAAAAAATAGTAAAAAAATAAAAATAAAAAATGGGTTAAAATATATTAAAAATGGATTAAAAATAAAATAAATAGATTTAAAAAAAAATAAAGTGTACAAGATTTCTCATGCAGGGTAATACTACCGAGAGTATTTATGTAATAATGGCAATAGAAAACACAAAGATTTTGTTACATTTCATGTTTTATCTCTAATAGAAAAATGAAGGAGGAAATAAAATTTGCTTTAAAAAAAAATAATTGGAAAATATAATAATGAAACATTTCAAAATTTACCTAAAAAGTCAAATTTATTACACTCTATTCTAAATAAATCTCAAAATCACCTACTCAGTGAAAGTAGCGAGCCCTTCTATCATGCCCACTTGCCGACGTTTCTCTTCAATAACTTTATAGCTTGGGTGATAATAAATAACCTTTGCATCCTTTGAAAAAAAGACAGAATGCAGTAGTATGAAATAAGGTAGCCATATAAAAATAAATGTATCCATGAAATATTTTGTTACCTATCTATCACTCCACAGTTCCTACAAAAAAACACCCTGCATTTTATGTAAGGATGGACATAAATGCAAGAGATTTTCAATAAAACATTCTTAAATCCTATAAATTAAAAATAACAATTTATGCACCAACAACACCCTAGTAATCATAGGAAGAAAACCACTAATATAGAAGATGTAAAAAAAATACATTTCAATACTGAAAGCTTTTCTTTTAAAAGAATAAAAATTAAATAGAAATGTTTATTGAAACGTACATAGATTACTCGTTTTTTTTGTTTTGCTATGCATTCTTCTTCAGTAAGAAGAAGAGACAAAATAAAAATCGTATTAGACGCCTACATTCAGCACTAACTCTACTTTGTGAGAACATCTCAATTTAGTCTTTACTCTTTATGACTTAAATGTGCATTGCAATCTCCATTTTCCAAAAACAGAAGAAACTACACACACAAAAAACATTAGCTTTCTACGGATAACGAATAAATTGACCATCACACAAAGAATAATGGTTTTTATTGTATTATCTACTCTTTTTTTTGTAAAAAAAAATGTAATTACAGCTTTTCTTTTTTGATGATAATTCTTTGTTTCTCGAAACTACACGTCTTATAGCCAGCTAGTGCGTTAATTCAAATTTCAAGACAAAAAAACTATCATGTATAACTATATATAAATTCAAGACTTGAATATCTTCTTCAGTAGGTTTTGGCTTCTGTGGTTTACGGTTGGGATCATAAATAAAAAAGGCTGTAAGTTTTCGACCGATGAAGTTTTTTGATTGGGCATTGATATTGGAAGGAGATGCACGAGGAGAAAGCAGCGACCGTGATAAACGCTCAGTCATTATGAGTCTCTACTCAAACTCCTGGTTACGAAGAAGGAACAGTTCAAAAGCAAAAATCAAAATAGTGGCAATAAACAAAAATCGAACGGTGAAGAGCCGATTCCATCGACAGAATGTTTCTGTCCTCGTTTCTCAACCTATTACAGTAACCTCGGCAACAAAAAGAGAAATAGTAGGAAAATAATCCGGGATAAAAAAGTAGGGAAATAAATCGCAATCATAAAGAAATAAAATTGCTTATAAGAAGCAGTTGCAAATGCTTGGTGCAACTGCATGAGGTGTAACTACAATGCACACAAAAACAGAAAACCTTTCGTTACTGTATCTCAACCGGAACAAAATAACGGAAAATGTACAAAATTTAATAAAGGAGAAGAAGTAAAAGCAAACAAAGCTTCCCAAAAATGTTGTTTAGAGTAGAAGCTGGAGTATTGCACTACTCTAGGTGATGTATCCGTAGAAGGGTCATCATCCATGAAAGCGTAGTGTACTCAAGCGCTATCGATGTACTAAAAAATAGAATCAATTATGACAGGCACATAATTCCGCTCAAATTATATTTTCACCAATTTTTTGTAATTTTTTAGCACATTTCTTTTGCATCAACTTATACGGTAATTTTTCGCTACTTTTTCTTATGATTGCTAAGTACAAAGTTTGCGCAAAGTATCATAGACAACTTTTATAGCATTTTTTGATTACGCTTCAATAATGTGCCTCAGTGCACTATACTCAACGTCTCGTAAAAGGTTTATCTAAAGGCTCCTGGCAGGCATTTCTGGGCAATAACACTGCTTCCACGCGTGGAAGTCAAGGAAGTTGAGGCATTAACGGAGAAAAAGTTTGAACAAGGCTAAACAAAGTCTTTGAGGCATTAACGGAGAAAAAGTTTGAACAAGGCTAAACAAAATTGTGAACACGAGGGATTGAATTGTCAATGTTTGAATGTCTACAAGAGAAATTACAAGAGTGAAAAGTGCCTGCAGCAGGATTGCAAAGGATAAGACCTGCAATACCTTCATATAAGGGTTACACATGAAAAAAATCTTATTGATTTGAGGGCTTGACCCCGCGTGTTCTGTAGGCGCGTTGTCTGTAGCCCTTACTTCCCCAATGCGGGAATTGCTGAATGGTACTTTTGGAAGGGTGCGACAATGCTTGCTGAAAATGTTGTTACAGAGTTTTATTAGTGGGGGCTACATCTTCCCTTCATCTCCTTGTTAGCCATTTCTTTCCGTTACCTTCTCACTTGTCGAATCATGCCGTAAATAACCCGAAACTTGAATGGAAAAAGTGCTGGGTACGTCTTCTCTTCATTACCGGAATAATTTCTGTGCATTACCGCTGTTGTCGTTTGGAAATTTATCACCCTTCTATTTACACTCTCCTTCGTTTTGATCTGTAGAATTGTACAAAAATACAATGAATTTTTTGTTGTTGGAGTAAAGCGTTATAACGTTTGTCCCAATCGGTTTTTATCCCGAAATTATTATATAAATTACATTTAACTTCTTGATGCTAGTCAACAGTGTACGAATTAACGCTCCTCTCTGCATGTTGAAAAACCTTGCTGTTTACTGAAGGAGAAACTTAATACTTTGGAAAAATTACACTCTGTAAATTCTTAATTTCCATACTTGATTCTTTCAGTTGAATGTTTTATTCTGCCTGTGGCTTGTTACTTGTGGGTCCCTCTGCGTAAAAATTTTTGTACGCTCTCGATGCAGTGGTACTTGCCAACCTGTGACCTCTGTTTCTGTAAAAATTTGCACGTTTGATCTAACTCCTATATGTTGGGCTTCTGCAGACGCGTAGAATCACTATGCATTTGTGATGCTGCATGCAGGTATTTTTTTGGTTTGTCACTCGGTTTTAATCGCAACCGATTTTACATTTCAGACGATTGAATGTTCCCACACCTTCTAAAATAACTTTTGCTGCCATGGCTTCTAACTAATGCTTTTGCATTAGTTATACATGCTGTCATCACAATTTGGGTCAACACTCCAGTGTATCTGGCCCGACACATACCTTTTTGTTGGTAAAATCATTTCCGCTGCTTAACGTTTGATTGTGGGATGCACTGGGATCATGGTGCAAAAGTCGTATGTAGAAGTAAATGGAGTAGCTTACTCTAGGAATCAAGAAATTCTTTCTTGTGTGTTTTGCCGAATCTATGCAGGTAGCTTTACATGAAAATTTCTAGGTTTTCTTTGTTTATGCCATCTCTCCCTTTTGTTCCTACAATTTACTTCAAATATTGAATTAATTTGCATACAAGATGGTTGCGTTTAGAAAAAACATTTTCTTACTAAACTTTTTCAACTGTAGGTAATCAAATACCGAAGCAGCAGATTCTCTACAAAGGTACACTCTAGCTCATCAAAATAATTCAAAACAATTCCATTACGCTCCAGTATAGCTGTAATTTTGTCATGTGGGTTTGTCATATCATTTTTGGTTAGTACTTCAATGCAATCACAGAAAGTGCGTTTCCTTCAATTGTGTTAAAATTTTCTATTTCCCGAAATTACCAGAGAAAGTATAGTACATAGAAAGATTGTATTTCTTTTTTGTGCTTTTAAGCATAAAACGATAATTTATTCATTATTCTATTAAACTTATTAGATTCGTCGATTTTTGTGTTTATGCCGCGATCACCTTGTGCGAGAACACATTTGCTGGTAGGTAGATTACCTTTTTTTTAAGTAGAGATTGTCTCGTTATTGCCTTGTTTTATGGTTTATTTAATTTTGTTCCTATCTTACTGAAATAAAACATTGCTCATCTGAAAAAAAAATTGCTAGTTACAGCAGAAAAATGATGCATCAAATTTAAAAAACGAGGAAACAGCTTGCAACAAGTTTGGACTACAAATACGTATGCATTTATATATGTAGTCATTTTGCTATTTTCTTAAATTTTTCTTTTCTATTTGTAGGTTTGTCCCATTGAGCATATCCATAATATAAAAAGCCTTTGTACTAACGATTTGACATTACTTGAGCATATGAAAGCTGTTGCAGACAAAATTCTGTTTGGTAAGCATTACTCTGGCTTTGGCGCACAAGGTGATAGCATTGTTTCTCACCGCTTTGTTTTCCATGTTCCCCCATGGAATTCCGTAGATCATCTCCACTTGCATGCATTTCTTTTACCATTTCGCAATATTTGGAGTAAGATCAGTTACAACTTTACATCTGTTCCATGGTGCTGTTCGTTGGATCAGCTGTTAAGTTCATTGAAACATAAAGCGTGTGATAAATCTCCAATGCCATACAACAGGAAAAGTAGGATAATAACAGAGAGATCTGACAATGAATCTGGGTGTTCTAAAAATACTGTACACTTTGAAGATACTGCGCGTGCAGTTTCGTCAAAAGTTATTTCTTCGGAGAATAGTGCAGAAGCTGTATGTGCTACGTCTATCAATGATCCCACCTTACAAGTAAAAGAAATCACATCTATGTTAGAGCAGAACGTAAAACTTTCTAGCACGGACAGAAGTGTTCAAAATTACAATCCATCTCCTAATTCAATGCGGCACCACTGGTTAAGGATTGGTCTTTTTCATGAAAAAATGCAGCGTCGGAAGATACAAAACGAAGCGTATTTACGACGCAACAAATGTTTTCCCGCCCCGCTATCCACTTTATAATAAAATGAGAGCAATTTTAGGCAAAAAGTAGAAAAAATAAGGCTATTTAGGTTAAAAATTGCATGGCCGAATGTGTTTAGTGCAGTTATTGATGCCCTAGTAATTGTAGAATTTTTTGTTGCGCTTCTGATTCCGGTACATTTGTACGGGCTAGATTTGACTTATATTTATTACTGAATTTTCCTGGGTCAAAGTTAAAACTCTGTCGTTCAAGCTTAATATCAAAATGTAATGTAAAAGTTGCGCGTTTTGAAGACAACAATTCTACTATCATATAACGTGGAATTTGCATATTACAGCATCCAATTATACCATACAAGTGGTTTTGTAACTCCATCGGGGCAGTGATTCAAACTGAATGAAATGCTCTATGTGAGAGTAATACAATGAGTTTTTGCAAGGAAATAATTAAGATTTTTAAATGGCCGTGCTCCGCTCTTACTTCCTATAACGTAGTGTTTCATATATTAAAAAAAGGATTTGGCTCATAATGAAATGCGTCAATACACACCGTATAGCTAGTATGCTTTCTACAATACGTTTCTTTATATGGTTTACGTAAAATAAATATTTACCGAAAAAAAGTGTTGCATCGTCGATTATTCCCCAGCGTTTTGATTCAAATAAAAAATGTAGATTTGTTCAAAGAAAATAGAGTGTCAATTATATTGCATATATGGTACGCGCGTGAATGGAAACGCCACCAGCTACTTTCGTTACGGCTATTTTACCAAGAAACTGCAACTATCTCTAAACACGCCTTGACATGGAGAAGTTTTCCCCTTGCAACTACTTTGATCGAAGAAAACTGTTGATTATTATACATCTCAGACGTTTTTAGTTATTTCCTTATTGATGAAAAAGAATTTTAATACCTGAAAAATTACGACTATAAAATAGAAGAGACTTTAAAGCTGCTTCGAAAAGATAGAAATAACCGAGAGAGATCATCCTTTTATACTAGATATAGCAAGTATAAGTAAAAAAGTTTGCATTGATCAAATTTCAGCACCCGTAACTAGTTCTTAACCTAGGCTAAAACGTTAACGTTCCTACCAGAGCTAAAAGGGAAAATAAAACAGCCGACGGATGTATCCGTTCTTAATTATCCAAAGTGCAAGTGTATTCAAATCTTCAATGATAATGTGAACTTGTGTATAACATAGCGGATTTGTAATGACCATCAAAAATACGTGTGATATTTTGTTTTTGAAAGCTCGACTTTATTTTAATATTAAAAACTCTAAAAACGATCCATAAATTCAAGCACCGGACTTTCACAAGTAGCTTTTCTATACAAATATTATAAAAACGATCATCCTATTTTTAAAAAAAAAGATTTTAAAAACAAATGCGTAAACTTCATGTATACAGTTTGTTTTGAAACAAGAATCCTTGCGCCTCCATTTTATTTCCTCTTCAATGAAAGTCGCCTCAAACTAACTCCCCGTCCAGAACTAGTTGCCCTCATATGTTTTGGGGTACGGTCATTAGTAAAGCCATCTCCTTCCAGACGTGCAGAGCGTGTTACAGTTGAGGATTGCCCACTCGAAGAACCGCTGGCACTTCGGGTAATGGGAGGTTGAGAAACTGCAGTATTAAAATCATTCAAATTTTCCTTTGTTGTTGTAGCTGCAGTAGTGGTACTTCCCCTTTTACCAGGGCTACCATGTGAAGATGCGCGTTCAACTTTAGTAGTTTCCTCCCGATCAAGAGAGACTAACGCAGCATGACGGCGTAGAGATGCGAAACGAGAAATAGTAGTAGGATCTTTTTGAAAGGCAAGAGAGGGAGAGAGAGTACGCATATCCGCATTTCGTTCTCTTCGAGTGCGGAATCTTCGTCCTTCACGTAACATTTCCATCCCATGCATATCCGCTTCACCCCGAATAATTCTGTTCTTGCGAGGGCGACCACGTTTTCGTTGTACATCTCTAGAGTCAGTGACTTCTAGGGACTGTTTTTGCTGTTCTGGGATAGTCAACTCTTCAGGAGAGAGAGTAGTTCTACCAGGAAGAAATTCATGCCGAGAAGCATTCGTCTCAGCAAGCTCTGCTTCACCTTCGCTATCGCACCCTTCCGTGGATGTAGCACCCAACATTAAGGAAGGGGAACTGAGCTTAGAAAGCGTACGATCAAGAGAGGAGGATGATACGGAGGAGAGAGAAGAATCAGCCAATTCGGGAAGAGTTGATTCAAGGAATTGGTGCCCTGTAGTACATCCTTCTAACATTTCCTTGCCCTCAGCAATACGCATTCTAGGAGATTTATCGCTTTGGGAGGTTGCAGTGGCCTGGAGAGCAGGAGAACCGGGAGGACGACCACGTGCACGTTTGGCTGCAAAAGGTGCACCCTCATCTAAAAGCAAGGGGCTAGTAGGTGCTAGCGGCTGTTTTCTTGTCAATGAGGGAGATTTCAGAATATCAGGGGGTCTGTAGGAAGGAGAAAACGGAAAGGTTGGAGAATGTTTTGTAGTACTCCTTTTCAAAGAAGACAAGGGCTGATTCATGAGCAATGGGGAATTCGGTAAAGAACCCTCCATAGTGTGATTACGGCGCAATGCATATATTTTCTGTAGTCCACGGCCCCGCCGCATGCCCGCCCTGCCGCGAGAAAGTTTCAAACCACGTCTAACCACTGGTCGACAATGAAGCCTGCCTGGTGACAGCGGCGGACGACCACGCCGTCTCCCCATAAAATGGAACGCCGACTCATTCATAGAAAAAGAAGTTCGCCATGGTTTTGGCTGGTCACGAGTATGCTGGGGAGGCATGTCCACAGAAGTGGGGTCAGTAGCATAGGAGGAAGGGGATTGCATCAGCTCACCATATTTTGTGAGATAATGCGATGCGGGGACAAATGGGGATGTGCATGAAAGGCGTGGACGGCCAGGTTTTCTTTTCTCACACAACCGCGCCTGTAATAATATCTCAGATAAATATAAGGGTGATGTTTCAGTACTAGTCATGAGAGGGGGTACTAAAACAAGATGTTTGCTCGTGCCCATCAGCATGCTCGTGTATATTAGGGGTGGAGTGAGCAAACTCTTGCGAGGAGAAGGGGTAATGGAGCCACCCTCTTCAGATGAAGGAGATGTCTTTTTTAAAAGAGATAACAACAAATCTGAAGGTGCTCTCTCACCCGTAGCTCCAAAATAACCACTCTCTAACCACCGTTTAAACAGAATAGCTTTTACACGTACTGCCTGAAACTTGGTTTGACGGCCACAGCGAAAAGTGCGCTGCATCACCTTTCCGGTAGCATCTTTCCAACAAACATAAGCAGACCGTCGCCCTTCAGAAGAGAGCGTTGCCACAGGGCCTTCAGATGCAACCACACACTCTTCTTCATTTGCTGGAATGAAAACAGTCATCATTTCTTTGTAAGCAAAAATACGACTAGCCGTTGGATCCTCAACTAATGCCTGTAAATCAATCAAATTTAAGACCTTTTCCCCTTTGATTATGATACTGCGAACGATATTTGCCTTAGTCATGGAAGGAGGTAGCTCTGGTAGGGCACTCGGAGAGATAAAAAGCGCCTGTTCTAAGGCAGTCGGAGTTTCAGCTATTTCGGGGTGTGCTCTTTTCTCATGTGTGGATAACGAAGCATCGAGACCACCCTCTTGATCCCCACCGGAGGGAGTAGATTCTATTGGAGAATTCACCACAGTAGTAGCCTGAGACGAGGGAGCAACGCGAACGGGAGCGGAAACAGATGGAAACAGGGGAAGTGACTGTACGGACATCAAATATCGCGTGGGAACTCGTTCTGCCTCTAATTCTGTCTGCACATGGGATTCTGCTTCGAGAAAGGAAGCAAACGTACATAGAGGCACTTTTTCAGAGCATTTGTTAGGCACATTGGGTTCTGATTTTTGCTCCTCATTCCCTCCTTGAAAAACGAGATGCACGCAGTACTTCTCGGAAGAGGGTTGATACGCTATATAATACAAAATATCATCAGAAGAAAGATAGAACAAAGGGAATGTACGAATAGAATTGCCTGTTGTAGAGACATGTGGCGAGCTTGGAGACACACTTCTAGAAGCGGAAGGGGAGGCAGAAACATCCTCAGAGGGGCGTGATAACGCTTCAACCTGACGACGTTCCCTTTCTATTTTACCGTTGTAGACAGCTTCTCTCCAAGCTTCACCCCGTAGATATCCCGGTGTGGCCGCTCTATTTGGTCGCACTTTTCCCTGACGAAAGGAGGTTGTATACAAAACCTTGGAACCACGTTTTCTCCCCCTCCGAGAGGGTAAGGGAACGGCTGCAGAGCTCCCATTGGCGGTTATTTTCCTTGAAGAGCGCATCCAGGAACCGTTCATCTCCCTAATACGTGACTTCTTGCCCCCGGTGAAATAGAGAGGTTCTTCCATTTCCATAGCAGCACGTTTCGTAGGCAGCAGTCCCCTACGGCGGTCACCCATCGATGACGCATCCGTCAAATATGGGAACATTTCTTCAGATAGAAATTCCGATGAACAATTATCCATGGGTTCATCCTTCGTAGAGTAAAACGACAAGGGCATAGCCGTAGAATAAGTTATAGGATATGCACTGCCCGAAGGAGAAGCAGAAAAGGTGTCAGTACCATTCCATAATGGGAAATGCGAAGGGGATGGGCCATCAGAACATTGTCCACCGACTGGATCAAGCACATGGGAGGGAGGGAGGGCAGTGATCAACATTTTTGTCATAATTTCCATTGGAGAGGCGAGTCCTGGAATAAAATCTAAGGAAGATTCTTTTTCTGCCCGTCTGAGCGCTTCAGAGATCTCTTTGAGGGGAGTCGAAGGGTTTGAAGAAGAAGGTAACGGCTGTAGCAGCTGTGTGACAGCCGAAGAAGAGCAGACGCGATGCTGAGACTCGGTAAGAGATTTATCCAGTTGAGGAGGGGAGTGGATTTCTGCTGCGGACTGTATATCTTTCAAAGAGAGAGTAGATGTTGAACCTCTGTCAGCGGTTAGAGCCAACAAACGGTCCATTTTCTGATCAGAGGATTTCAAAAAGCAATCTGCTAGCAAGCTGCGTGTCTCTTCTGGAAGCCTGTGAAGAGCAGAGGTTACAGATGCACATAGCTCAGGCACGCTATCTGGAGCAATACCTTGGGCAGCAGCAAGACACGCTGCCATCTTAAACAAAAAAGGGATGCATGGGTCGTATTTAACTACACTCTGAAGAGGCAATGGTTCAATCAAATAAGATGTTTCGGTGTCCATCAGGAGCGTTGTTCCATCAAAAAGTGACCATTCTCTAGATCGATTATCAAAATGGAGAGTTAAGACACCCGCCTCACACCGATCCAAAGAGGGATGGCAAGAGAGAGTTTCAGGGAAACACGGGTGGCCCTCCGCCACTGCCTCGCGTATATTTTCTGCAACAGGAGGCGTGGCTGAGCCTGTCACAAGAGAGGATGGCGGCGCGGCAGAGAGATCTGCCTCCGTCGTGCACGATGTATGTATAGCCGTACCTTTACTACTTTCTGATGTGAGAGAATCTTCACGTTTTTGAAACAAAAGAGATTCATCAGAGAGATTCAAATTAGGAAGAGCCTCATCCTTGTCAATGGAAAGAGTTTCAGTAGCGGAAGCATCCCCAGTAACCGAGGAGGGTACAACCGTACCACTAGAGTGGGCGGAATCTACAGATGCGGATTGCTCCAAGACAGCAGTATCATTTTCATAACCATGAGATGTTGTACTTTGTATCGGATAGGAGCATGTCTGCATCTCAGATGTATCCTTAGAAAATGGGAAAGTATTGGGGAAAAACAGAGATTTGAGGTTTTGCTGAGGCAAAACAGAGTGGGCATCTTGTAATTTAACAGGGTGTTCTTCAACTAAAGGATAAGTCAAAAGTTCATAATTTAATGAAGTAGGTGAGCGTCCGGTGTTGACACCGTTATAGGCGGTATCCGATTCAGATTTAGCAGAGGTAGGAGGAAGAGTTGAGGTTGTATTAGACTGCGCTGTAGCTTGATCTGAGCTTACTTCAGAAAGTTTCGCCTCTTTGCACTGGGGGGAGAACAGAGCCACGGATGCAGGTAGAAGAGAAGAAAGTTTTCCATTAGATACAAGGAGACGCTTTTCTTCACCCATTGTTTTAGACCTTAAAACAGAAAGACGAGCACGTAAAAGCATCCGTCCATAGATTACAGAATTATAACGCGTCAACCAAAGATCGGAGCTGTTGCGATATTTCACATCCATATCTGCATACTGTTCGAATTGAAGCATCACGTAATGATGATATTCCACCAATTCTTCAAACAATGCACGTTTTTCCTCTATGACAGATTCTCCCAAAAATTGACAGCATGCTTTGGCGGCGGCAATCATATCGCTCACACGATGTTCACCCTCACTCAAATAGCGAAGGTGAAATACAGCTCGCCATACAAGATCATCAATCAAACATTTTGGAACACCTTCTGGAATGGTACAATCTCGCCTACGAGTGGGACACCATTTTTCTGTATTACATAATTCCATAGGATCAACTTCTAGAAATGGAGGATTTATTCCTTCAGATGTATATAACATTTGCGGCAAGGTTAACCAAACATCACCATTACGCGTAGAGGGCACTATTTTTGCAGGCCATGCCTCTCGTTCTTTAACTGCGACGGAGTCCGTCATGGCTAGAGAAGAAGGCATAAATGAAGGTAAGTCTGGTACTTGCATCAAAGAGCTGAAATACGAACAAAAAATAAGTAGTCCTCGATAAAAAATGTAGAAATTTCAAATGTTTTCATTTCAAATAACAAAGAGAGGAAGTCAAAAAACCTTTTCTGATTTAAACAGGGGGGTATTCTTTTGAAAAAAAAATACTAATTAAGAGCAAACTACACGCTGAAGAGCTCTCTTTACAAAAACCACGCTTATTTTACACCCTTCCCTTTCATCTAATAAGAAAAACAAAATTATGTAGCAACTAGTGCATATAGATGGAGAGGTTAAGCCATAATAAAAAACAAAAAAGACATAAAACATGGTAGAACTGCAAGAGTAACCGTAGCCTCTCATTACTTCAGTAGCCCCATCAAGAGGAGAATGAAAAAATAACAATCTATTCAGGTTTCAAATTTTCTTAATTTGTTAGATTATAAGCAATCCATAAACTCCGCAAATATTCAGCAGATTAATTTATTTTTCATGACAATTCAAAATCACCATTTTCTTTACTCCTGCGACAGCTCTAAAGGTATTTTTGTAAACTTAGCAACGGAGATAAAAAATGAGTAACTAAGAACACAACAACTCACCACATTAAGGAGAAGAGTAAAACAGCATTAGGAACGGAGGGCTCCACTCAACAAAGCGAAGAGATTAATTGGAGAAGTGAGGTGATTGAGAAAACAAAAGAAAGGCACGTTAGTTGAAGAAAGCAAACAAAAATAAAAAACGGTCGATTTTAAAGAATCCATGTAAAGATAAAAAAGTACAATTCTTATATAGACAGATGCATGATTTCTTTATTTCTTTTTTAACTAAATGACATTCATTTAAACACTATAGTTTAACGGGGAGGGAGAAAAAAAGTTATTGTACGACAATTGTACCCTTAAAACATACATTATGTTCAGGGGATTTTTTGTTGAAATATTAAAAAAATACAGAAAAGTAGACGCTTTGTTTTTGCGCTTGTACATTTTGTGTGTGACACCAATAAAGAATTCAGCGAAAAGTAAAAATAAATTTTAGGTAAAATTTCTATTTCTTTTTTATGCCTTGCTCGGGTTTTAGAAATCAATACCCTGTCACCGCGACATTTTTCATTTGCAACATTATAGACGAGGACAAAACAGTAAACCACAAAAACTCTTCAGAAGAGCCAAATAAATAGCTATTGAGGCTTCTTGTCGTTTGCATTTTGGGTGGATTGACCGTCCAACCAAAGGTATAGTTGCAGCGCGACACCGTGTGACGAGCTCCTCGTCAGGCAGGCCCA
Organism: Cardiosporidium cionae; assembly: GCA_015476325.1. Taxonomy (NCBI): domain Eukaryota; phylum Apicomplexa; class Aconoidasida; order Nephromycida; genus Cardiosporidium; species Cardiosporidium cionae. The sequence goes on from JADAQX010000268.1 coordinate 29,610, forward strand.
CTGTTATACTTTCGGCGCGTTATACATGAGCAGGCCCCTATAAATGATCTGGGATTTTGAAAAGCATTGAAGATATTATGTGAGAATGTTGGTGTTTTGTAAAAAGAAATGCAACAAAGTAATTTCACATGCGATAAATCAAAAGAAAACTTACCAAGCGATAATCAAATCAAACATTCGATATTGTCTTTGATGTCCCATAAACGCAAAATAAATTTTTTTTTTGGCTATAGCAAGGGCTGGATAACAGAGAAATGAAAAAAATATTCAGAGTGCTAACAACGAAATTTTACATGAAATTTCGTATTTTACATAAATTTTTGTTTTAAAATTATTCGACGAAAGAATTGCAATTTTTACTAAATTAAGATTAAGAGGAATAAATATAACGCATTGAGGAGCTGGTAACAACGGGTCCTCACCCGCGTCTCTTTTAGCTTAGTATAACTACTTCTCTCTTTTGCAATTTTCATAATTAAATAATTTAATTTTAATACTTCTATCTTTCATGTGTTACACTTTCTCTTATTTGAAATCAGTCATATTTTTATTTCAAAAGCCATCGTAACGCACACATAATTAGATCATCGAACCGTCTAACAAGGTCACACTCTGAACCCGTTGTGCCCCAACGTTCCCCAATATAAAAACTTCTCTTGTCTCTAACTTGCTGAAGAAGACTCAATATGTACGAGGATTACACTAATATGTTATCAATTTTCCTAATACTTTAGTTCGAATTTGTCTTATTTTTATTCTTATTTACGTAAGTAAACGACTAATTGAACGAGGGTTCTTTCTTGTAATTTCTTTATAAGTCTTATGATTGTAAAAATTGCATAAATTCAGCTTCAATGCTCTTTCAGGGAATTTAGTTATTTGATTTATCTACTAATCAATCAATTATAAAATTATATCAGAATTACAGCATAAAAAAAAGCACTTAGCAAAATTCAAGATACCAATGACTCGCAAAACATTAATTAATATTGCAATCAACTAGCATAAATTACCACGCTCTGGGAGCTAACAGGTTTTTAAGTCTAAATCATACTTCAAAATTATCAATAGATTTATGATGCGATATCTGATATACCCAGTACTTAACGTGGTTTCAGAAATCCTATTGCCCGAAAGCAAATTATAACCAGCAACTAAATCAGAATCTTAGATTATAGATAAAACTCTGCTATGAAGATGTTAGGTATGAAAATAAAAGAATTCGTAAGTTTGTAAGAGCTCCTCCAACTCTCATTACCGTGAAAGCCAACCGCAACTCACTAAACAGAAGATAACGAAAAGTTACACAATGCAACGAACAAGAAAAGTTAAAAGAATCAAAACTTGTAACAATTAATTGTAGCGAGATCATTCAACAAATAACGATAGGTAATTTTAGAAAAGGTAAATACTTCTAGAAAGGAATTCAAAGTTGGAAAAACAGTAAAACAAAAAGTCAAAAGTAAAAAAGTAAGTCTATCTTCTTCATTAATCCATGTTAACTTACGATTACGTTTGCCGTCCACGATCGTTGAAACATTCTTAACTCGCGTTCGCTGCACTTGCTTGCATTATTGCTTTCCTCGATAACTAATTTGTGCCTAAATTGCCTGGGCACATCAATGTCTACAGTAACAATATTCTTCTGAAGCAGTGAAATACAACCGTCTTTATAAATATTACCATCTTACTGAAGTAGTTTTCCATACTTCCTTTATTCAAACTTGTTAAGGTAAGCATTCCTTAAAAATATAAAAATTATCAGCGATTAGTAAGTCAATTTTTAAGGTGTTTTACAGTATTAGATTTAAACATTCTTTACTCGGAAACGAATAACTGCCTATACTAAACCAAACTTTCCGCTTAAAATAAAAATTTAGGATAGCTATTTTCAGTGTTTATTTGTTCTATCAGGAAGCCATATAATTCTGTTTAGATTCTATTAAACTTTTGATGAAGCAAAGATTTGTAAAAGTTTTTAAGAAATGCCTAATGTCATTAAAATACAAATACTTTGTGAGAAACGGGAAGAAGAAGAATTTTGATTCTTTACTACCGTCCAGAAAGCGTAATATTGCAATGCCCTTAGAATTTTGTATTTTGGAAATATAGAAAATAGTTTAAAATAGATGAATTTCAAAAAGCTTGATGAGCATCAAGATGAACAACAACTGCAAACGAGATAAATTTGTTACAAAAATGTGCTACTACCATCTACCATGTGATGGAATTTTTGTCATGCCATTTTAAGAAGTTTTAACTTAATGGTTAGCCAGTCATTGTGAATTATAAGGTATGAAATTTATAAATCATTTCCCCATGTATATAATTAGATTAGCATATTTCAGGTTAAAAACTGTTTTTTACCTGTGAAATAAAAAATATTACTTACTTTACTAGCGCTGCAAAAAGTAAAATATGAATAAACTGAAGCAATACGTATGAGATGTTAAACTCTTCTTCAACAAGTCAATATGTGATATCACATATATCGCTAAGCAGTGTGGTCTTTGAGGATTGAATTAAGCTTGAGAAAGATGTCTTTTTAATTATTCAAGGCGAGAAAATAGTTTATAAAGCAATAGATAATAGCATTTTTGAATGAGCTTGGCTTTCCTTTATAGACACAAGAATATTATTGCAATACACTTAGAGTTAAAGCAGATAAGTAAATTAGTGTATTTCAACTTATTTTAAGAATGTGAGAGTTAAATTTCCAATTTAAAAATGCTTGACGCAATATTTTCTAGATGTTAAAAACTTTGGGAAATTGATAACAATTATTATGATGATTTCATGGTTGTCTCATTAGGGAATATTCAAAACGAATTATCGTAAATATACACAAGAATTTGAAAACATAAAAGTAGTTTTGTATGTGCTACTTGTGCTATTGTTTTAAGGGATTGCATATCATATCTAGAACTTGTGAACAAATATTCTCAATAATGTTTTTCTCAAGCGCAACCATGACCACAATGACAAAAGGAGTAAATATTGTCATGCCTTGCCGATGCTCCTGGTCAAGTTAGCAATAATTTTGTCAGCTCGGTCTTAACCAAAAACGTGCATTGCTACACGGCAGAGTACTTACTACATTGCACAACCCTCCAACGTAGAAATTACACAGTATAGAAACAGAATTGTGTAGTTTCTTCAGTTTTTTACAATTTCCTACTTTCTTATAAACACTTAAGCAAAAACAACTAACTATTGAAAGACATCGGATTACATTTATCCATGTAACTTGTTGCTGCAGTCAGCCAATTCAACAGAAATGACGTGACACTGAAGTGAGTTGTAGAATTTATTTGGTCGAGTTTCCCGTAACTTTCAAAACCCCCCAGGATACCTGTAATCCAAAAGCTTTAATTTTCTCGATGACAGTTTATCAAGATAATACTACCTGCACGTATTGGGAAACGCATTTATCCCAATCTCAGGTCTTACCGAGATTAGAAGATGATCGTTTTGCAATACAGATGTAGTCTTAAGTAAGTACCATACACACACTTTTTGAGAAAAAGGGATTTTTTAGTTCGCAACAACAACTATTTCCACCATGTTGGAGCAAAGAGACTAAGGTCAACATTCGCATGTTATAAAATGTTGCTGCGTTATTCTCGCTATGATAAATTTGGAAAATTAGTCAATTAGTTCCTTGCATAAATCCAACAGCACTGTTGCAAAGACACCGGATAACTTAATGTTCCTTCCATTCGCTCAGCTCTGATAAATTAACAAGTTACGTTTTTTGCAGTTCTAGCAATGCCGTTTTACACTATAGCAATCAAAATCTTTACTTCCTTCAAATTCAATAAAGAATACTTTTAGAAATATTTCACTGTGGCACGAACACTTTTTGCCTTGCCTTACGGTGAACTACGTATGTGAAGTGACATAATGAGCAATCCAAATGAAATTCTCCAAAAAAATACTTTTCGTATTTATACTCACTGCAGAAAAATTTATACTGTGCAAGAAACTTGTATGTTTATATATAGCATGCGTATTGTTTAGGCGCAAAATACAAGGCGCACAGTGTACTCTGTTATTTCCCTATTCTTCAGATGAAAAGTGTCTATAGAGTCAATACTTTCGTAAGCATGATTCCCGCACAGCAGAGAGAATTTTAGATTTTCATTTTTACATGCTACTATGACAAAGAGAATTCTTCAACTTGCTTCTAAGCGGTGACATTTATTCTTAGTTTTTGAATCACTTAAAATAATTTTTTCCAAGAAAAACATTTTGAAAGCATCCTATGGCGTAGCGTTTTCTTTAAGGGATGGTCTCAAGCGAGCAATAGTTTTCCAGTCTGAGTGATCTGCCTGCCGTACATCTGTTAAACTAGCGGTAATTCTTAGATAGTCAGTTAGTTCCAACAATTCTCTATCAATGAAGCGTTTATGAGCCCTGCAAGGTTCAAAGACAACATGCAAGCTATTACACTTGATAACAGCGCTACAGAAAATGAAGAAAAAGAGTAGCAGGAGCCAAATGACACTTATAGACACGAAATTCCACGTTATCTCCCTATTTAATACAAAAACGTAACTTATTCACTCCGATGCGAAAATTCTTGCGTTTATACAAGAAAAGCAGAGGACGTGAATTTAAAGAGATAACAAAAATGAAATACTACACAAAGAATGAGGTCCGAATTCCAAAAAATCGGCAAAAAAAATGTCATGCGTTCTTCAAAGTGGGATGTTGCACCTAAAATGTGGTAGAGCTACCACTGCTCACTTGTAAGAGGAAACTTTGATACCATTCTTTGGATTCAATGCAAAATTCTTCCCCAAATCATCGACATGTAATGTATTATGAGGACCCCATAAAGTAGGAAACTTCATCCATATCAACTCGAGGGCTTTTACCTCATGACTTATCACCCTTCCACCTTGTCTACTTGATACGGTAAACATGCTAGATCTAAAAAAAATTCACATATAAGGAAATATAAAATTTATAGGATATCCATAAAAGAAATACCAAGTAACATGACAATTTGAAAAGTTTATTTCTTTCACCGATTCTCGCGCATTACAACTAGAAATTAGAATGAAACTACCTCATTTCAAATAGGCATATCTCTTAGAAATGGTAGGATAAAACAGGGCACACCATATAAAAAAACACCTAACAAAATGTGTCTTCTTAAGTATAAATTAAAAAATATTTATTTAACCTGTCAAGAACAAAGCAAAGATTATAACATGAATTATTGAGAAAACCCAGTTCTGTACATTTTGCTTCTACCCAACGCCAGTGGGTCTGAGACCAAATGACCAAATCATAATCTTGATAGGTTTCTCTCATAAAATAGTCCAGGTAAGGTCGTTTCAGCTTCGAAATAGCTAATGATTCTATGCAAATAAAATCATCATAACCAAATTTTATTTAAAAGCAAAATCTACAAAGATAAAATTCTGTAAACATTACCATAAAAGTTTTCAATATAAAAAATGACAAAAACGCAGCTGACGCAATAGATGATATCGCTTAAAATTGCATTATCTTTTGCTTTTACTCGTATTTATTCTGAAAATTATGTAGAGAATGTTCTTTTCATATTATAATTATAACAATTACCTCCCTTAAAATCAAATAAGGTATGATCAAGATCCAAAACCAGTAACTTTTTAAGAGGTCTTGGAGAATTTATCAAAACTATATTCGTTTTCTCAATAGCCTTTTGCAGGCGCGTCAAATGCTTTTTTGAGCGCAACGAAACGGCAGATCCTTCTGTTGGATTATAATCCCACATTAAATCATTCAAAACCTGAAGAAATTTTATAAAACTCATTTCAAGAGTTGGCTGAAATTTCTAAGAAAAAACTGTGAATTAAAAATCTTAAGATAGTTGTGTAAGGAAGATAAAGCAACACATCTTCTGCTGAAAAAACCACATAGTAGTGAACCACTTTGTTATATTTCGATTCACTGAAACATTTCTCATTTTGCTAGCATTAATTTTTCGGGTTTTAACGAGTAAAAATAGAAGAAACTACTAATGAAGAATAAAAACAATGGTAAACACTTAGCAAGATAGCCGTAAAATATTGAAGCACTTAAACATCCCCTAAGAAATGTAAAACAGAAGTGTCTTTGATCAACACAAGTATGAAAAATAAAATAAATAGCATGCATTCTCTTCCTGTATCTCAAATTTTGTATTTCGGCACTCATTGGCAGTAAAAAATACTCTTTTAGTCAGTAGAGCAAGTGACTCTCCTTTCATTCTGGTAATGTCTACTCTAACTTTAACACCCAACCTTCTCTCGCCTTATCTTTTCTTTTATCAATTCTATCGTATATTTAAAGAAAACAAAACAAAAAGTATACGCAAACTATTCCTAGATTAATATGGCATTACATCTGGTAAATCTGATTTTTCCGAAGGATTTACAAACGCTTTCTCAGTGGGAGTGCCTACCAACCAGAAAGTATTTTCTTTCTTAAACGTTAAGTTAGATAACAAATCCGTTTCTTGGGCAGGAGCTCCATCGTTGAATATGCCAAGCAACTTCTACACAAAAACTCAAAGATGTAACCTAATTAAGCCGCATCTGCTGTAGTACGTGCTCAAATAAATTAATTTGGAAATGAGACAAAACGAAGAGTGCATTTTCTTAAGAGTTTTCAAAAAGGAAAAAACAATGCACGTTAAAAGACAAAAATTTGAAGAAACGGTTCACAAGACAACCCCCACTTCACGTTTTATCACTTTTCTGCCCACATGTCCCAACATTATATCAAAGAAATCGCACGAGTTCTATATTAGGTTACCTTTTACATTCACGAGTGTTAACTATCCTAAATATACTATTAAGCATTCACATATATTTTCAATTTTAAAAAAAACTGACTGAACTGAAAATTCCTGTTATAAAAAAAATTTATCGTCGCAAGCCAGATTTTATGCGTCAAAAAGTATCCAATATAGTTATTTTACCAATGCAGTTTCAGGTTGTTCTAAATCAGCCCTACCTGCCGAGAAAGGGGTATATCAAAATCATCTGAAATTTTTACTTTTAGATCAAATAGGCTGAATGTTTCAAAATCAGCAGGGGTAAAAAATATGTCCACAGATTTGCTTCCCCATTTGACGTGCAAAGTGGTACCATTGTTCGAATCCTCTTCGGTTCGCGCTGTACCAGATTCAATTCCAGTAACATTACAAGGTAAATTATTGGAATTAGCCCCACATGATCCATGATCGGGAGATATGGAAGTGCTGGAATTCCAACTACTCGTAATACTGCTTTTACTGCTCGTACTACGATTATCACATAAACTTGTATCACCTGTTTGTGTGCTACTGCCACTATTAGAAGGACAGGCAGCAGAGTATGCGGTGGAAATCGTTTCCATCCTTTTTGTTGCGTCTGAATGGAGCTTTTCCACAGGAACCGTAGACTCTGTAGATTCCTGAAGTGCTTTATCCGTGGACCCATCAGGTTTGCGGGTGGAGTGTGGTGCTGTAGGATCCATTAGCACTTCTTACTCAAAAAGTGCGCAAACAAAAAGAAAAATGGAAGAAAAAACAACGCAAAAATTTAGTTTGCAATACTGATTGTGGAAGATCCAGTTTTGAGTGGTTTCCACCTTAACTGTTTCGAGAAATACTCCTCTTTTTCAAATAGATTAGACAATAAAAAAAAAATTTTAGAGACAGGTTTTCTCTAGGTGTATTAAAATAGTTGTACTAGTATGCTCTGTATAGTGAGCATCCAAAGGAAAAAATTTCCTTATGGGACGTGAAATAAAAAATACAAGTTAAGAAAATCACTAGATTGACTGGTTTCCCATCTTGTCCATACTTTAAAAGGTGGGAAACGTATTAGCAGTTGGGAGTGGTCGCATAAAGTGCTACGTGAAACTTTCGATTGAGCGCGTTTCACTTCACAAGCACTTTTAAAATGAAGTGCATCCAAAAACTTGGAAATTGGATATTATAAGTTAGAGGCGGGAAAACATATTGTTTCATGGAGTAATCAGCTGAATGTTTCTATATCGGCCGTATTGAATAAAAAATAGGCGATTCAGAAAGATTTTAATTAGAAAAGTTGTTGAGTGAAACTTCACTTCTTTCGGTGAATGATAAAAGGAGAGCTACGAGATAAAGAGAAATTTCACAACGATACAATTCGGTACAAATATACAACGCAAAACAAAGGGCATGGGGTGCATGCACTCTCGGCAGAAATTATTCTTGCAGTCTGTTATGCTCAAATCTCGCAACGCATGCTCACATCCGTATATGTGTTTGCTGAATTCAAAAATAAGATGTAATGATCTTTTTTCCGCGTGCTAAGTTTTGCCAGGTTGCCTATCCTGAATGCCACATTTCACGCTGGTGCAAATGCAGGCAGGTAGATTGGTTACCCTTTGCGGATTCTTGAAGAATCACAAGGCACGGAAATCATAGAAGGCAAGAGCTGGGACCACCTCATTGCGCAAAAGAGTCATAAAAATGCATTTTAATGTTGCGCTAACATACTACTCAATTAGATGTTTGCAACACTTCGCAAATATCTTGTTTTACATCTACAAAATCAGTCAGACCCAATCACATGTGCTCCCAAAAATCAGTCGTGACCCATCAATTTACTCAGTTATAGAACTAGCTCATACCGAATTATTTGATTCACTTTATTATAAAAATGAGTTGAATTAGAAGCTTGCTTCAAAGTTTGATCTACCTCTTTATTAGTTTAGTTAAATAGAAGGTTAAAGAAAATATATTGTCAACGTAATTTTTCTAGAAAGTGAAAGAATTGATGAGAAAAAAACTTTACAAGATAATATTTTCAAAAGAAAAAGACGGAAATACTTTAATTTTTCTAATGTAAACCAATTGCTGCAGGTACTGGCTTTTCTCCTCAAAACTACTAATCTCATTTGAATGTAGCACACTAATGATCTTGTGTTGCATTTAATGCTTTCTCAAGCAAAAATTGTTATTTTAAATGGTGCAAGTTCTTATTTTATGCTTTCACAATAAAAAATTCAACAAAATAATTGTAGTTTCGCCAAGAATATAACAGGCACTAGAAATTTGAATAAGAAAAGTTGGGGGAATGATAAAGAATAAAATAAGGGAAGAATAATAAACACTTCAATTATTATCCAATTCAAGTTATGTTACCTCGTCGTTTTTAAATAAATATTCTTTATTATCATACCTAATGTAAATTTGAATTTGCAAGTCAATTAAAAAATAAACTTTACCATATACGTTTCTTGCGTATTCAAAAATATAGTAGGTGTGCTGTGAGCCAAAGCAGCGGTACCTCTTAGCGCAATCTATCCTATCCGCACTAAAACGGTGGATCTTCAAAAATAACGTGCAGCCCACTTGACGGCGGCGCCATTGTTTTAATCGCAAACTATATTTTCTATCTGTTATAAAAGCGGAGTGTAGCTTTTTTCAAAATGCAAGAATTAGTTCTTCTCAAAGCTTACTTAAAAGTGCATTTTCTCACTCCGTATTGCCCGCATTTTTCATGCAAATAGAACAGGTAAAAGGGGGAAATTACATATAAATATTTAAAGACAGATATACGCTGCAAAAATTATAAATGCAGGTAATTTTACTCTAATCATCTCCTGTGATCACATTGAAATCAAATGAAGAATAATGTCATAGTAGATACTAACTTTTGTCCTCATTCTCTCAGGAAAGCAGCTATCTTGACACTTGTCCAAATTTCCATTTTTTACAATATTATTCCTAAAAGAGTAAATACAACCACAAGTATACTTTACTGTTTAAGTTGTTAAGATTATCTTTTTTCTGTGAAACACGGATTAAAAAAAGTTTGTATGTTATTTTCTTCAGTAATAGTTTCTCTTTAAAAGCTATCTAGAGGAAGTGTCCTTTGTATTATAATCCTACAAAGTATGTATTCAAGCCACCAAAAGCAGATAAAGTTTCAAGTCAAAGCTAATAAGTTATGACTCAGCCGATAGTTTATCCTAGATGTAAGTTTAAAGCAATGGCTCACATCTTATAATGTACTAGTCGCTGTGCCTAACAATGTTTAATTTAATTATTGCCCTAATTTATTTTACAGAATGTTGCTTGATTTTGGTGTCTGATAAAAAACATTTCTAATTGCATGCAAGTGTGCCAAATACCATGAAAGAAATAATTTGTCCGAGAGCTCGCAATAGTTCCAAATTCGTACATATTACAAAAGACAGCATCCTTAAATCATTGCTCTGCTTTACCAATATTGAGCATATCAATGACGCAATTACTTTTGTTCACAAAAATGAGAATCGACTCACTTCACTCAAGTCATATTTTTTTTAATCAAAATTTCACATGGAAGAAATAATACACTTAAACATTTTGCAATGTTTAGAAAATATGAAAGCAAGAAGAACAATATTCAATTTGTTTTAATTTATAGTGTGCTCAACAAACTCAGATCATTCTCCATAATGCATTAAAAAATTGATCATAAAAGCAATTTGAAATTAAAACAAAGGGGGCCAGCACTAGTAAATTGCTGTATCTAAGAACCAAGACTTATCTTGCAATATTTACCTGTTGTTTTCAGTAGGGCACTTGATAACATCGATACAAATTAGTAAATTTACATTAGAAACAATAGTATGTAAAATTCTTTAACATCTTTGGATCCCACCTTGATAAAAGCAAGTTTCCTTTTACGAGAATGGATGCAGTAAACAAGAAGCAGGACTATTGGACAGTATGAATGATGCGAAACTACAACCGTTTTCTACGCATCTTGGCAACGATGCGGTCTGCCCTCTATTAAACTTTGAGATTGCGGTCATCTTTTTAGTGAGCATATGCTTTTAGAAAAAAGTTAGCTTTTTAAAAATCTCATGTGATAGAGATTCATATTCTGTCAACATCTTTGTTTCTTCTTCCCTTAAATCATTGTTTACATGTGCTTCATGCGTTTAAGTACTTTATATGTAAGTCATCGTTCACCCTTGTAAATATAGGTTTACAATTTTCCTAGTAGATCTGTTGGTTGAGTTACGGACGGATTTTGTAGTGTCTTTATTGGTTAACGAAATGCTACAAAGAACAAGATACAACATAAAGTGGCGCGAATAAAGCCATCTCATCGTCTTCGGCCCGATCGATGTACTAAACAACAGATGCATGCATCCATATTGCACCTTAAAAGATGTAGTTACGAAAATGAGTTTAATTTATTAGTAGCTTATCAGTGAAGCTAGGAGTGATGTTAAGCGTCATTTCAATTCTTCAAAGCTAATAAGTGAGCTTTCATATAATTACAAAATTCTTTTTTCGACAAATTTAATCGCATGAAAATGAAGTTGGGCTTGAAATCCAGCAATAACATTTTACATGTAAAAGAAGCCACTTCCACAATCAAATAATAAAAGCCACTAACATAGGCTGTACATTCTCATAAATTCTAATATTGTGTCGACTTAAAAATTTTTGCTGCACATTGTAGGGCTGCGGGGAAAGGAAATGTACAAAACAACTTTGTATCTTGGGCCAATTACTCCACATTCCTGCTGTAGGTTTCAGTATTTTGAATTTAATTTTAGTTTGAAGAAAAGCTATGCAGCTGCTGCAATTACCTGTCAGAGTAAAATTGGCGTTAAAAAATAATAGGGATATCGTAGTTATGCAAGGCTTTTAATAAAAATGGGAGAGATTTGTTGATATCAATTGAAAGCAATTTATAATTTTACTCTCTGTGCAAATATTCAGGCAGAGGACAATCATCCAGCTCGTCATCCGAGAAGTATTGTCATATGAGGCAAGTTTGTATTTATTTAAGTCAAAAGTCCTCTCGAGAATTTGTCATTTCAACAAATTAAATTTCCTTTATAACGGCATCTTTTACAATATTTCAAATCTACATTCTCGTTGCCGTTTATTTTGAGTTAGCTCATGCTCTGTATCCATTACGAAGATCCTTTTTACTTTACTATTTGAAAGGAACGTCTGCTTTGCCAGAGTAGCATTTTAGCACTACAAAATGAAAGATCCAATAAAGAAATTGCCCTTATGTGATGATATTGGGTTATCCAATTCTACCATGGCAAACGCCGAATTAAAAACAGAAGAACTTGCAAATTCCTCTCCAAACATTTGCAGAGAACAAAGTCCTCTAGCTAGTACTTCCATGGATGCATCAGTTAATCAAGATCACTTGCAAAGCCTTGCGTTTCTAGAAAATGAACTCTCCACAACACGAATTCTTGTATGGCAATAAAGAAAAAGACTTAAAGAACTCTTCAAGAAATCTATTAGTTTTAAAACAACAGCAGTTTGCGAGTGAAAAAGCGCGAAAGTTGGACATATGAAGCGTTGTCCGCTATGCATGTGTTATCGCGAGACTAAACTTGTCCTATTTTTTTATTATGGCTATTTTTACAGGAAGGTGTTGAAGAACTGCGTAAGGTTGAACGCATACTAGAAGAAGAAAAACAAAAAGCAAAACCCGTTGATGTAAAGTAATACTTTTTTACTTTATTGGTTCCTTTTGATTCAATTACGTTTAGTCATTCCAAAACCTTAAATAGAGCTCCAATTGAAAAGAAGCTGTAAAATATATCAAAAGCACAGCTTCTGTAAAGCATAATACTTTTTGTTTTATCGTACAAACACATAGACGTAATGCATCTTTCCCCATGCTACAGTATAGAGACGATTATGATTGAAAATATGAGTTCATACAGTGAGTACTCAATGTATATAAAAGTAAAATATCAGCCATCTTATGTATATGTTTGCTATTTCAACTTTTCTTCACGCTAATTTATGTTGAATATATTACACTATAAGTGCAATAAAATGAAATTTCCCAGCTTGTCATCCAGACAAGTATGCTCCTTTCATTTGGATTTGTCATGTTGCAGAAAACAAGAACAGAAACTTAAAGAAAGAGAAAAACATACTCAGATGAAAATTGAACATTTCCTTAGGATTATTCAAGTACTTAGCATTTGAAATTAATAAAGCATTTGTGCGAGTTTCGGCTTGCATTCCTTTCAAATTCAAGGTTTCATAACTTTTTGACATACGAATCCTATATCAGTGGGTCTTTCATAGTTTCGGATTGTGTAATAGAGTATTACCACATGGTAGTTTGTTCAAGCAGTAAGAATCTTTAGAGAATCTCTTTTAAAATTTTGAAAATATTTTACAGTCTTTATTCAATTGAGACAAGGAAAATAGCACGAAAAGACAACTCAACATTTTGTTTCTTTTGATCCAACTATCTATATAGATGCTTTTCTTAGGAGACCGAAGCTAAAAGGGATATAACTGAAAAAGCTGCCTTAAATGAAAAGAAAGAAATTGTTAATCTTGAAAATACAATTAACAAATTAGAAAAAGCTTTGAATCAGAAACAAGAAGAATTAAAAAAATTGGAAGTAGTCTCTGAAACAGGTTTGTAGTGTATGAAATAAATTCATCATATGATTTCTAAAAAGGTAAACTCTCAACTTTTTAGAAATTTCTGAAACAACATGTATTCAACAGCAAAAGCAAAACCGAAGTAAAATTTTACTATAAAAAGAAACTGTTAACTATTGAAAATTATACATAATTGTTTCTACAAATCATCGTATCTTGCCTCTTCTATAAATTTTGAGTTTCCATGAATTACTTGTCTTTGCATATTACTTATTCCAAACTAAAGGCAAATACGAAGAGCTCCTCTTTAGTCTACGCGAATCTAATGAAGAAATAGATGAACCACAGTATCTCTTGTCGCACCTAGATACGCTTCTGGCAACTCAAGCAGAATTACAACTACTTCAGCAAAACCTTCGGAATGAATGTGAAATAATCAACACCGAAATTCAAAATTACCAGAAACAAAAAATGAATGAAGCATTAGTACGGTAGTAACGCTTAAAAAAGAGTGCTGAACAGAAAGTTTTTACTTTTCTAAAACACTATTTGTAAAGATAACATAGAATATACAGCACGTTTTAAGTATAAATACAATCCAACAAAATGGTACACAGTTGCTGCGATTAAGATATAAGTGATGCAAAAATGAGTACTAAGAACATTTAGTGAACTTTCAGGCAAGTAACAATCGATTGGCATCACTGCAAAGGAAACGGGATGACTTAAAAAAAGGAAATGCAGAGTTACAAAGCATTGCTGAAGAAGCTGAAAGAAGAGAATGGCAGCTTTCAATTGAGCGACAAGAGTTGCTTCTTACTGTTGCAAATATTTATACATTAATCAATGCACAAAATTCCACCTATAATGTGGATCAGTTTCAAGACTCTCGCAAGTAAAATTTTACAGTTATTGAAAGATATCCAAACTATTTGAAAAAAATACTGCGATTGTAAAAAAGAACCTACACAGAGAAAAATAATCTCTTTTACAAGAGAAATATCATATAAATTGCTACTTCATGAAGCTTTGCAAGAAATCATTGCTTCGTTTTTATAGGCAAAAGAAGAGAATTTCTGCCAAGAATTATACCACAAAATTGAATGCTGACAAGAGTAAAACTGAAAGTATGCCCATAAACAAGAGAACTGCGGTAAATGTTAATTATCACCTATGGAATCAGAATTAGGAAAAAACTAGAGCATCTTGGTTAATTTTTTAAAGCTTTGATAAAATTAACAGGAAGCAATTACGCAGTTATGTGTGATTAAAGAATTTCTTAAAATTACGGGGATGTGTAATTTGCAAGGAAAATCACAAAAGAAAAGCACGTTGAGGCAAAAACAAGCCGCTCATGTACAAAAAAGTAAGTAATTTATGTGTAGTTATTTCTTTCTATACATAATTTTCTTAGCTTGCATAAGAAAAGAATGATAATTACCTCTATTAATATACTGAAAAGGAAATGGCAGAAGTAATGCTACTGAAATTATATTTTGTTCCATGCTTACCTTGAAATTACATTGATGGAAACAGCAGGAAAATATTCGTAGTATTGAAGTATTCTTACGATGAAGAGTATTAAAATAATGCAATTGATTTTATTATGTAAATCATCATTTTATGCATTGTACGCCTTCATCATTTTGTTGCCATTCTTGTTGCAATCAGCTATCATTAGAATGATACCACAGAAATGGAATTCGATCCAGTAATGCAGCTCTTGGTTTTCCAATAATTTTATCAATTGAAAATAAATGCCTGAACTAGTAGAAGAAAAAAATGAACGTGGCTAAAGCAGAGCGAGTGCATCCTATACTTATAAATGATGGAGAAGCAGTTTTTCAAGCTTTTCACTTGCAGCAGATGCCATTTAATTTGATTTTACGTAGTGTCAACAAATGCTAGCTTTCAATTACAAAAATATTAGCATAAACAAGTTATCTGTGCCATTGACTCAAATTTAGTTCAAGTGTGTGAAAACTATCAAAGAAGTCAAAATAAAAACTTCCGCTTCTGATTGTTTTTCCAATATTACTCCGGAAAGTAAGGAAAAAGTAAGACAGGGAAGGTGTGGGGAAAAATATATCCCGATTAAATATCTAAATATCTCATCTTTTGATAACAAAATCTCCATTCAACAATCCACTAAACATTACGTTAATTTTGCTTCGGAAAACATATTCAATGAAACACTGAGATGAAGTAGACCATCTAAAGTAGCAATGTAAAAGATTCCTTGATTCAATCCATTTAGCAACACTTACCTAGACGTATTGGAACAGAACTCTACCGTGAAAGGTAGCAAAGCTAAGA
This sequence comes from Cardiosporidium cionae, assembly GCA_015476325.1. Classification (NCBI taxonomy): domain Eukaryota; phylum Apicomplexa; class Aconoidasida; order Nephromycida; genus Cardiosporidium; species Cardiosporidium cionae. Next base: position 45,319 of record JADAQX010000268.1, read on the forward strand.
TGTTTCAAGTCTGAACATACAACTAGCAACGTTCTATTCTTACAAAGTAGTAAAAACATTAAATATATCAGTGTACGCTTTCAATAATGGTGATAACTTTACGATTTATAATTGCCATTCTCAAGAGAGGAAATAAGTGTATCATTAAAAAGACTAACCAAGAGAAAAATAATTAAAAATACAAATACAAAAAACCAAAGCTAATAATACGAACTTCTCCTCCTATAGTCGGATATCACTAAAACAGTATGTTCATTTAACGTTGATCGCGGTAATGAGAGTGTACAGTAACCCACATTTAAAATAAATTTGCTACTGAAAGCAAGCGGGTAACCGCAGGTGGCTCAACATTAGGCACTGAGGCTATAGCAGCAGCCTTTAAGGTCCCAGTAGTATCACAAGTACGCCTTCGTTTGGTTTTCATATCATTTTTCAACAACTTTTCATACGTTATTTCAAGGAAGTCCTCTATATCAACACTTTTAGCGTTATCTTTGAAGATATCAGTATCAAACAATTGTGCCATTTGCGCAACCGCAGGATAATAGTGTTTTTTCAGTAGCTCTAATTCCCATAAAGATAAACGAATCTGTTCTCGTAGGCTTCCAGTGACATCTGATTGATTGAACCGAAAACAATCTGGTAAACAATCAATCAAGTTTATGCTATTGTGACTTTGATTTTGCTCTATTGCGCGATCATTCCGAGAAATATCGGATACATTTGTTATCTCATGATTTAATGAAACATGTCCATCACTATTTGCTGAGAATGTCAACGAGGCCTCTTCAAAATCAAAAGAATCCAATTCTATTTGAATAGAACGTGCTAGTGTAGCTGGAACATGCAGAAGTGGTGTGCATACATTTTTGTACTTCCGTAGAAGTGTATGTATAAAAACAAGCAACCATAATGCAGCGGCGGGAGGTACTAAACAAGCTGTTCTCGCACATTTTTTAATGAAAAGGCTAACTAAATGAATAGGAAGAAGAGGAGAGAATAGAGCAGTCTTTAATAAACGCAGAAATCCAGCACGACGAGCGATAGAGAAAGTAATTGGTTTTACGAGGCGATACAATTGTATAAAAAAATGATGGCACACGTCATTACTGTTCCTGTCTGCAGCATCAACGTTTCCATCAAGATTCGATGAATCATTGGAGAATCTTCCTTCACCGAGCACGTGCGGATCACCTAGTCGATGCTTAGTCAATAAATAAAATACTCCACAGAGTGCAACAATGTTGAGTGATGGATTTGAACAGTTCGCATACAGAGACAAAAAGCATTCCGAAAAAGCTAAGGGATTAGAAAGATGGGGCAAAACATGCTTTGGAAGATAATGCAATATTGATTCTAATGCCTTTGAATCACTCGGAACACATCTTAGAAAAAGTAACCAAACAGTCTGAAAAATCTGACGATAGTTGTAAGCATTGCAGCACTTTGAATTGTTTAAATTTTCAATAAAACAATTGAGAGCAGAATCACCATCAATAATTTTCTTCCGCTTTTTTTGTGATGATGAATTAGTAGCTTCCTCAGGAACACTTTCTTCGTCGGTAGTTTTCATATTCTTTTGTGGAGACGGCACAGCCGAAAGAATAGAAAAGAATGTGCTAACTAATTCAGTAGAACTTCGAGACCAAAAATACCATGGAGTGCCCGATTGAAAAATATTAATGTAATTCTTTCCGTTATATGGAAGCTCAAATTTTTCCATCGCATCATTAGCTACGCTTTCTTTTTCAGATTCAGAGCCCGCTTTGTTGCACCATTTTGGAATTGAACAATCATGAGCACTCCGGGATGCATAGTCTTCTAATATTTTCCTCATTACTATTAAAGAATAGTACCTTAAATCTGAAGCATGAATGTATTCATCGCAAAAGCAATCTACATATTCTTGATTGGCTCGAGGTATTTGTAAGGCAATAGAAACACAAACTTGAAAAAATCCTAATGGAAAGCTGAAGTCTCCATTTTTTTTTTGTCGCAAGAGTGCTTCATGCTTAACTACTCGCTTTATTAGACGAAGGGCGCAAACTCGCAGCTGTGCAGATTCTGTATGACAGCCACCCGAATGCAATAAGCTAAATAAAACGTTCAAAAAACATCGAAATTGAACTATTGAAATAGGCTCAGCCATACCACCGTCGCTGACTTTCAACGAAGAACTCTCATCAACTACCTCCCCAAAGCCTCCATTGAATGAAGAATTTGACACAGAAGAGACAGATGCCGACAATCCTCCATGGAACTCGGCGAAATGGAAAGGCAACAAAAGCTTGAATTTTGTAGTACAAAGCGCCTTTAAAGTTAATGACAGAAGCTTAGCCACTTCAGCTGGAGATGATGTGGTAGCCGCAGCACTCTTTCCTATTGACGGTGAAATACGCAATGCAGATATGCATATTTCAACATCCCCTTTAGATAGAAGCGAGAGAAAAGTAGCTGGTGACAACATCGATATCTCCATCATAGAAAATGATGGGATATCAGGTGTGGATATAAAAATGTTTTTTCAGAAAAACCCTAAGGGAGTGGAGAAAACAGCAGAAGGCTCTGTGAAAGCAAGTTTTCAAAAAAACACTTCAATGCATGCTGAGACTGATACCATCAACTTACGTCACTTCTTTTGTGATAAAAATGTTCGTTGGCATCATAAATGCATAAAAGGAGTGAAGACTAAAGGATGTTCAATGTAATAAAAACTTTTCTCCCAGACAACGCTGCGATGTCCTCACAAAATTGTGGTTTCCGTATTGCTCGCTATAACTTTAATTTTGCTCGAGTGAGAGAGTAAAACTTCCTATTTTTGAGGAAGAAGCATAGCGTCAGAGGAAGGAACGAGTATACGAACATCTCGGCTATTACTCTCGTTTATACAAGCCTTTGCTTTAGAAACATCCTTGCAGTCTCTTTCAATACTTTTGCAGTTGGTCAGACAAACGTAGAGTTTCACAGCATGACACAAAAAAGTATCTTGCTATTTATCTAGCATTCAATATTATTGTATGCCAAATCGAGAACGTACCAGGAAGTCAGTTTAGATTGCAAATACTATTCCTAAACAAAAATAAGTGAAGATTAATATTTTCCCTATTGCTTACCTTCCATTCTTGCTAGGGTACATGGTACACTGTTTTCATTTCATTTGTACCCTTTAAATTGCTTTAACTTCAGAACTTGCTATACAACCGCGAAGACGGGTAAGACTCGTACAAACGGCCATTAAACCCGTTTAAAATTTTACATAAATACATAAAATCAATGATGACAAATGTTGATACTGTTTCTCTACTTGCTACCATCAAATGATTTCTACTACAGCTTGAAAACAATGCAACATATAGAACCTACTTAATTTCACAGTCCCATTTGTTTTGTTACAACTTTATTTTCATTCTTCTTTCTGCTCTAGAACGATAAAAATGCGTTAAATTCTTAGTAGAAAAATATTTGATTCTATGGGATACTTGTCAGCGTTGCTTTTCTACACATTACGAAATTTTCGAATTTGCAGTAGTGTAAAGAATAAATGGAAAAAAGTATATGAGATGCTTATGGAAGGAAACATGTAGTGGTGGACATTAACGTACCAAAATTGATTTAACATTGTGGCAATTTTACGCTGATAAACTATTATAATGGTGACGTTTAGCTGCCATGTGATAGAACGAATAAAGCTGATATAATCGTGCATATTCTTTTCATTTTTCTTCATTTCCATTAAATCAATACATTAAATTGATTGAGTCAAAATTCTCATCATTTAATGCAGCGCAGCTAGCACTATTCTCAGGTATTTCCCATTGCTGTAGTGAGTTTGCATACCTGATTGAGTCACAGGTGAAAATAAAATAAATTTAGCATGTACTGGTTTTAAATCAGCGACTTTAGTAACTACCACATGATTTGAGCTAAAAAATAATATAATTTTAAAGCCTTCAAACGATGCTGCCCAGTTCCAATATAAAAGTTTTTGGTTACCCCCGCAAGATTTTCAGGTCGTTACCAAATATTTGAATAAAAATAGGCCTGATGTCGCTTTGCAGTGAATTCTAACAAAAATACAACTGTGAATTTAGGTAACAGTCATCTCTTTAAATGCTTGTAAACTCAAATGGCTTATTATGTAAACTCAGCCGTTACAAATTTGTTTTGATGATTTATTCTTTGTGATAGATTATCACCTTATCACAAAACGCCGGATCATATCTTCACAGCAGTGCGCTAAATATCCGCTTCTTTGTAAGCGCGCGATTCTGGAAATTTGCGAGTCATGTTACCACTATTCAGACAATCCGCGGAGCCCCACAAGAAGGATTTAGGTTTGAGTTTTTCTCAAGAGCCACATTGATAAAATGACTGCAGGTTCTTTGCAAATCAAATTTTTGTATTAAAGTTATCCTTTCATAAAATTTCTTAACAATAGCAACTAACGTCTTATTTTTTATATCGTGTTGTAGAAATGGCGTTTCCCCCATAGATTTATGCCTTCCTTGGTTTTCAAGAGCGTTAAACTTAGATTAATTTTATGAAAAATTCTCGGTACTTTGTGGCGTGCTTGTATATGTTTTTCTATGAAAGAGTGAAGGACGTCGCTTCCCTCTATCCGTGCCTGCTTTTGACGTAAAGAATATTAATTTCGTTAACCTTCTTTTCTTATGAGTGTGGATTATTGAGTATAAAACTCCATGATTCCGTATTGATACCTTAAAAAGAAACGTTCGAGGTTGGATTGCATTATTACCCGATGTGTCTGCTTTTTATTTCTTTTCGTTTTGAAAGGGAAGCTAGTTACTAAGAGTTCTCCCTTTATGCCCTAAATATTCTAAACGTTCTTTTTCTTTTAACACTTCAAGATCCATTGTAAGCGAAAAATGCACCTACTCTTTTTAATTTCTTTTAAGAACCCTAGATTCTTTGCTGTTTTGTAGCTACTTGGTAAAATTTATGCTATCCCGTCTATCCATGTGGTAATAAACGGTTTTGTAGTGCATACACGCTATCGATGGGATAAAATTTTTATCAATCCCTCTCGATAAGGGTGCTGTAAAGCATTCCTACCTTAGTGCTTTTTTTTACATTTCTACTGTTTTGTTGTTGGATGAATTCCGCAGAGTAGAGCTTTTCAAAAAATGTTACTTGCTTTTGCTACATTCAATTTTCCTTTATTATAAGTTGTAGGATAAATTTAAGAGACTTACACTTTTTTATCAACGAATTATTTAAACGATTTCATTCACGAGTTTCTCTGCCCAATGAAGAACATCCGACTAAATGCTTACCCAAAAATAAAATGATACTCGGAATAGTGAATTTGTTTATCCCATAGAAACCTTTAAATGCAGCCTTTATATAATTGATTTGGAATTAAAAGCATATGCTCTTTTTAACCTTCCACCTTCACTTCCAGTGGTCTTGCATGGATGCATCTTCAGGGGATACAGTCCTTAATGAAATGATACTTTTGAATTTTTTATTGCATGCAATCTAATGCGCTCTCGCAGTGATTTTTATAACGTTGACCGTTGCTCATGAGATATGCACATACTGAGAACGTTTGATTTTTTCTTTACATTGAATGAGTAACACGCTTTGCTCGCTTACATAGTTTTTTATTGTTCTTTCTCAAGAAAAACATGCAGCCTCTAAAATATCGCTCTCTTGTTATATTGTTCGGATGTTTTTTCGCACCGTTTCTTATGTTTCATAATGGCTTTTTCGACAACTATTCCGAAAATGGGATATTAAAGTCGTCAGTTGTTAGTTTCTTTGATGCTTCTCTTAGCCATCATTTCTCCCCAAAAAACTTACCTCGGGAGCAGACATTTGCAAGTACGCCTCTGTATGCTCTAGCTGGAGGTGTTGTGCCAAACAAATCTTCCCAGGTGGATACTATTGGCAAAGATACTCTTACGCTAAAATCAGACTCCCAGCAATGTTCACCGGGGTACCTCTATAACTCTGGAACATGCTCAGGTATGTAGATCCTGTTGTGAATACCAAAAATTTTGAAATCGTTTCTGTTTTGAGGAGAATTTAAGTTGAAAATATTTTTTTTCGATTGGCGTACCCTAGGGTAATCATTTTGCGGATGGGATCTCAATTTAAAGTGCTTAATAAAAGCTACATATTGTTTTTTAGTGGATATTTAGTAGATCAATCCTATGGAGGGAGTAATTATAATTCTCTGTAAAGTAATCCAATGCTCTTTTTAATATTTCACTAGTTATGCTTTCTGCGTAAAAGTTGTAATATTTTTGCACTGTTGTTTTGAAATTCTGTGTATAGGATGTAGAGTCCTTGCCATTGAAATTCACAGTGTTGATGCACAAGTAAGTAAAGCAGGTCTCTACGTTGCCTTAACTGGATTTTCATTTGCTGGAAAACCCGTGTGGAAGCAGGTACCTTCTTTCCCTCTCCCTTTTTTACTTTTGATTTTGTGTTAGGCTCTCTTATTGCAATGAATTTGTGATGCATATTGGAAAAGTATGCATTGTATAAGCTGCTTATGTTTTTTCATTTTATAGATTGAAAAAGTGGGTGTTTTTTTAATGTGCTTATTGAAAAGTATCAAATTGGTTGCTCATCATTTAAGCATGAGGCTTTCGATGAAAGTTTTGGTTGAAATGAGATTGTTATACAGATTTTTAAGTTAGTTTTATAGAATCTCTTAATTTTATTTTGTAAATCAGCAACATAGCAATAACTGGTTGTGGTATTGCCCTCTCTACGGTTGTTGGATTGTTAGTGATATATCTCCGAATACAAAGGATTGTCAATCAGGTGTCATCTCTGCCCAAGTAAGCTAATGCATTCTGTGAGAATATATTTATGAAATACAAACTGCTGCTTTTCTCAATGTGCATCTATCACCCCTGCTGTATTAGTGTTTGCGTTTTCTTTTTTTTTCTTCTCTTTTCCGAAATTCTGTAGTGCTGGTATGTTTTGCTCGTGTGTTAGAATGAAACGAGGAGAGAATTTTACTTGTATGAATCAGCGAAGTGTGATTATTTTTGCCTATAAAAAGTGTACATCTTCTATGAAATACTACTGTAGTTTCTCATACTTGAATTGAACAACTCTTTGCTGTGTACATTGACAGAAAGCAAATATGAATTCCGCTATTGATTTTAAAGGGCCATGGAAAGTATGGGATGGTTTCGAATGGATTTCAGATAGTTCAAATCGGGTCGTATTTCGCTGCAATGGTGAGCTTTAATAGGCTTGTGTGTGAAGTTCATTCATGGTAGCCTACAGACTGAGAATGAAAGTGTTTAGTGTTTTAACTATTTTGATTTTACAAGGAGCTTCAAGAGGTGATTCTGAAAATCCTAATTCGAATTTCTCCCATTTTTTTTATTAGAATAAATGTATCATGGGTTACTCCATCTATTCTTTTTTAATGTAGATAATAACGAATATGCCGAATTGGAAAATAATTCTCCTTCGATTAGGGGATTTCGTGGTTAAGGAAGATGTTCAACCAGAAAAATTGGCACCAAAAGTGACCACTCTGGATATGAAGTTGTGAAGATGCTTTGAGGCTGCTTGTTGTTACCATCTGCCTTGCTAGAACATAGCTTTGGGAGCAAAATATTTCATTCAACACATTTTGTTTGGTCTTGTTTTTGCGATGAAAATTAGCGAATCGATCTTTGCAACACATATCATTTGATGAGAACAACTGACTAGTATAAATTCTCTCTGTAAATGTGCTTTTCGAAATTAATTCTGCCATGCTGGAATATAATTTTTGATTTCCCTATCATTTTCTTTCAGAAGTTCTATCGATCCTGCGTCACTTCAAATCTCATGAAATGCTTCATGTATCGCGCAAGATTTGCTCTAGGATTGTACGATTGCTGATACTATTGCCATCCTTAAGTGAAAAAAGAGTGTATATAAATGCCACGCAAGAAATTTTTCTGATTTATAGAAAAAGCTATTGGTGGGTATAGGAATTAGAAGTAAAGTACGACTATCGCAGAATTATGAAATTCTTTCTGAATGTTTTAAGTATGTTCAAATTGAAATTTTGTGTTTATTTGTGAAATGATAAAAAAAAATGGTTTGATGTTGAAAAGATTTAAAAAATAGAGTATATTGAAAAACATATTTTAATATAGATTACATTTTCGAGAGGAAGCATATTTTTTGACACTTCTGAAAGTTCATACGCAATGTAATCCTGTAATATATAGAACAGTTGAATGTTTGTTTACATATTGGTAGGAAGTTAAATCATTTTCCTTTTGCGTTATATTTACTTGGAACCGTTTTTATCGAAACGGAGATAAGTGAAACTCCGTAGATATTATTTATTATGTAAATTTAATATGTCGCCTTAGCGCATTTGCAACGTGTGCTGCTTGAAATAGTATATTTGAGAAGAAGGGTAGGGCTATCTTTTTTCTCTCGTTAACGAGTTTCCAATGCGTACTTACGTTGGAACTAAAGACGCAGTTATGGAAGGGAACAATCGGTTAGCCTTCAAGGCTTAAGAACAATGTGTGGGATAGATACTCTTGCAGAAATACTTACAGTAAGCAATGTAAATGATGCACAAGATTCGGTTATAGGAAGTTTAAACAATCGATGAAGTTGTAAGATGATGGCTTGCAGTTATTTAAGGCTCTATAACTTGTAGACGCAAAAATTTCCCGAAAACTGCATAACGCTCGCTTTTGTTCGTGCAAACTCATCTTCTGGCCGTGGTATGCTGAGAACTACTTTGGCTGCAATAAATAAATTACTTAGCTTTGTCAAGCAATGATATGAGAAAATAGTTTCTCGTAGTAGCATGCATGAGAAAGCGCGTTCATACAAGAAAATAATGTGAAATATGCCTGCAAAGAAATTTTTTCTAGTTTTTGGTTGATTTTAAAACATTTCTCACAAGATATTGCAGCGTCAAAATTTAATTTCAGATGCGTTATGTTTTTTGTTGCTAATATTCTATAATTCAAATGTTTGTGTAGTAGCATCCTTAGCAGTGCATTCGCTTCTTGAATCCATATTAGAGTTCACTTATATGAGGGCCTCCTATTTACACGTGGATACGAGTTTCCATAACGGAGTTTTTCTCACTGTGCAACTCTTGCTTACCAGGCTATTTTGCAACCCAAAATTTCAACACCTTCAATTATTATTATTATTATTACAAAATTGCTCCACACAGGGTCGCGCCCAATGTCCTGAAGGAAACGACGAGAAAAAACAGTAAACTCTACTTGGGCTAGCTGAAAACTCAACTTTAGTGGTGTATTCCTATGCGATAAATTAGGCTATATTATTCAAAAACGGCAATAAGAACGCGGTTTTTACTTCTTTTCACCACTGATTTAAGTTAGTGCAGAGTATTCAATGGAATGAGCACGGGAGACGAAAGCCGTCTGGATCAAAAAGAAAAGCCCCTTGATCTATACGCCCTTATTTTACCTCCATACTTTGTTTTTGGTTGATGATTGCATCTTTTCTCATTATGCTACTGTATTAAAGTGGGCTCACATTCTCATTTTTACTAGTTCGTGCTAACGTACGTTTCTGTTGTGTAAGGAAATAGTCACAAGAAGAGAATCCATTTGCTGTTCCTGTATGAAGAAATGGCACCCAAACCGTTTTCATGTGACATTGAATAAAGAGGATTTTTTGGATTTAAAGTGCACTCACTTATCGAATAAATCGTATTGAAAATATCTTTCAATAATGGGAGTGCTTCTTGTTTTACTTGTCACTTTTGAGCAGTTATACTAGTCTCTCAATTCCTTTTGTTTGCAACGATATATCATTTGTCACATTTGTTTCATATGGTCCTTTCTTTCATCTTTTGACTTATAATGTTTTCTTTTCATGCCATGGAGAAACCTACTGAAACTCACCTTCCTTCATGGCTGTTAGGAATCGATTCCGAAGGTAACATTTGAGAGATAATAACTTCTTGTTGAGTTCTCGGCCTCAGAAACTGTTCGCAACAGTTCTGATATCAAGTTTTTTCAAATTCCTACTTTATGCTTTAACATTGTTTACCAAGAGTAGAAGAGGGAGTGAAGACTTTTCTATTGCTTTTTCAATTGTATGTTCTTCTGAGTCCCTTCAAAGTGACATTGTAGACCCGTGACTAGCAGTATTTAATGGATCTATTTTTCTTTAATCTTAGAGTCGGAAAAACGGTGAGCAGTTTTCGATACAATAGAAATTTTTCTTTGTCTTTTTCATACTATTTTCTTTGCTCTCTCTCTGCCTTTCATTTTTCTCTTCGAAGCAAAACATATAGTGTGAAAAAGATAAGAAAACAGTATTGGTGCACACACTAGGATTTCTTCCACTCGAGCGCCTAGATTCGCCGTTTGTCCCTCCCTTACTGTTGTATGCAAAGCGATAGCATTTTTGCAATTTTTTCTAGTGCACCAGATGGAAATATTTGATGTAGAATTTCGTTACTAAAATACAATGTAATGTAGAAAAAGATGGAGGAAATAGGGTTGCAACTTTTAAAAGCAAGATGTAGAGTATGATTCTTTTTAACAAAAGTATCCGTCTGAACCATGTAGGGTCTACGTATTTGTACTACTCTCTCTTACAGTACAACATAGCCTATACATTTTTGCAACAAGTGTAAATCGGGTGTGTTTCTCTTATTTTTATTTTTGCCTGCAAGAGTTTTCTTTCAATCTATTTATTTTATTTAGAAGTATTGGGCCATCTACACGATGCAGAATTAAAATCAATTCAAAGCGAAACGGCTCATCCCATTCCTTTCATACGAGAAACTTTACAAAAAGGGCCAGAATATGTCTTACATACAATAAAACGTTTAGATGACATGGCCTATCATGTAGATGCAGAATTTCGTTCAGAGGTATGAAAAATTTTGAATTTCCTTAAGAACCATGGTTGCATTAAAATCTATCTTTTGTTTTAACTTTTAGGCTTGTAGTGGATTCAAATAAACTTGGAAAGTAGGCTTCTCTGCTTTCTTAGTATAGTGCTTCATGAAGCGTGTGTAGGGTGTTTGGCTCTATCCAAAGAGGAAGAACAGAGAGAGGAGAGAAATGAAAAGTAATGTATTTCTATCTTTTATTTTACAAAGGGGAGTAGAAAATTTTTTGCAACTCTTTAAAATTTTTTTTATATAAAAATTAAAGCTCAAAATAAAGAAGCTATTTTTAAAAAAAAATCAAAAATGCATTCTTTTCGATTAGAATAGCTTCTCTACCAGGAATTTCTTTGTTCAATGTTTTTATATATCCCTCTTCTTCTATTTAAAAAGCAAATTATTTACTAAAAAAAATTTTTCTCACTTTTCAAGTAGTTTTAACACCCCTTATTTCTCGTTTTTTTGCAAGATTTATTTTTTCTTTTTTCTGTTGTGATTATATAGCCAAAATTTCACTTTTTTTTGTAATTCATTTTTTATTTCGTTTTTTTTAAATATATTTTTCTTGATTAAAAATGTATGAGAACACCTTTAAAAAAAATAGTTTATCATGCCAACATCAAAAAAGGGGAAAATCGCATGTATGTACACGTCGTGATATTTTTAAAAATTTATTTAATGAAATGCAAAACATTTTTTGGGGCAGATTATTGCACATCATGAGCATCTACTACAAAATATTAGTTCTGTTGTTGCCATGGAAGAGAAATTAACAACGTTGAAGAAAACAATTAAAGAAACAAAAAATGAAATTCAAACACTTTATGATGAATTTTATACACCTTTCTCTGAAATGCAAAGGGATTTAAATTGTTTAAAAAGGTATTAAAAATCAGAATATTTAACACAGAGTACATGTTTATATAAGATACTAGTTTTTTATTTTAAAAAGAAATTATACGTAAAGAGAGAGAGAGAATCAAAATTTATAGGGATATTTTTTTTTTCATTCATGTATTCTATTTTAAAATAAGAATTGCTTAATTTTCATAGTTCATTTTGTAAATAGAAAAGGAGTAGGGACTAAGAAATTTAAATTTTTTCGTTTTAAAAAATAAATATTTTTTTAAAGATGTGAAAAAATGTTTCAGTACTTTTTTATAGTATTTTAATATACTTGAAAGAATGTTTCATCTTTAAAAAAAAAAATTAAACTTTTTTTATTGGAATTCGTAGTATGTTTATGAATGGAATTTTAATATCTAGAACTGTTTGATAAACTTTATATTAAAAATAAAATACTAAAAAAAAAATATATTACTTTACCTATTTAATTTTTAAATACATTTTTTTAAAAATTGTGTTAATAAAGTTTTTATTAGTATTATATAGTTACAATTCGAATACTAGAGAGATTTATATACTATCTATTCTATTTTTTTAGTTTTTGTTTTATATGTCCTTGAAAATTTCATTCTATAGTTTTAGTATACAAATAAAAAGGGTAATAATGACGGATAGAATTTTAATAAAACAATTTTCAATATATTAAATTAGTATCTTAATATAAACGTTATTTTAAAAAATAAAATAAAAAATATATAAAAAACAATTTAAAAAAAACGTTTAAATATTATTTGAAGAGCCATTTGTTTTGTTCTAATTTTTTTTTTTACAAATTTTAAAGTTTATAAACTAGTTTTTGTTTATATACAAAGCTTGAGAGTTTTTCATTTTTTAAAATTCTTTTGTTCAATTTTTTTTTAGAGTAATTGCTGTACAAGATGTGGCCAAAAAACTTCAAAGATTTTTATTAATAGCACAAAAATTACGTTTTCAATTAGAAATGGAACAAATTGATCTTCCTAAAGCAGCTATTATAGTCCAGGAGGTTGGAGAATTTTATGAACACTAATAGACTCTATAAAATTCAAAATAGTTAAAGAGAGGATAGAGTAAGATAAAAACACACTTTAATATAAAATATTAAAACTCTGGTCAAATTTTTTTTCAAGTAAACTATTTTTTGTATTTTTATAAAAAAAAAAAATTAGGTGGCAATTTTTGTTTTGAAAAAATGTGTAGAACTTCTCTTTACTATAAAAAATTTTTTTTTAAAAGTGATACTAAAGGCCATTCATTCTATTGCTATAAACTATACTTTTTAATTTATAGAAATGAAAAAATTTTATATTTGGAAATTCAAAGAGAAAACTGTTGTTTATTTTATAAGAATTAAACAGGAAAATTGCTGTATTTCATTACGTTTTTACCTTTAAAAGTAAATAAAAATTTGGGAATTTCAAATAAAACTATAAAAAAAGGGAAACTTTTTAAATTTTTTAACAAATTTTTTTATAGTATTTTTTGAAGATTTTATTTTTTTGTTTTCTTCTCTCTTTCACTCTTTTTTTTTTTCATTGATGAAATGGAAAAAAATACAAATAAAACGTGATTTCATACAATATGGAATATCTTTAAAAAATAATGAATGTATTTTGTTTGGACAAAAAGAGAAAATAATTTTGTAGTCAAAAATTATTTTCCCTTTTAAAATCAAACCTTATGACTGTATATACACGCAAATTTTTTATTTAGTTTTTGTTTTTTTGGTTTGTATTTTGATAAAAATGAATTTTATTTTGTTTTTCTTCTTTTTATCTCTTTTTTTTTTTACCAAAACCAAAAAACGTTTTTCTTTATTCTCATTATATTAGTTGGCCCATTTACTTAAAATGTATTCTTTAAAAGAAATTGATATTTTAACTGGAGAAATACAAGCAATAGAAGTTTCTCGTAAACATATTATTAAAGAAGCAGACAAACTCTTTCAAGCAGGACTACAGCATCAAGTTAGTCATATATATATTAATATATAGAGTATTATGTATATATGTAATGGATAAGAAGAAGAGAATAAGGAATGTGAGAGGGATGAGTGAATTAAGAGTAGAGGGGGAAAAATACGGAAAGAGAGAAATCTTTGAAAAAGTTTGATATTTTATTACAAAAAAAGAAAGATAGGAAATAGAAAAAAACATAGATTGAAATACAAATAAAAAAGCGAACATAATGTTTAGCAAAGAAGATTTTTATTTTATCTTGTGTTCTCTCTTTTTATTTTCTCTTTCTCTCTAATACTATGTTTCTCTCTCTCTCTCTCTGTTTCTCTCTCTCTCTCTCTGTTTCTCTCTCTCTTTTTCTCTCTTTCTCTTTTTCTCTCTCTCTGTTTCTCTCTCTCTGTTTCTCTCTCTCTGTTTCTCTCTCTCTTTTTCTCTCTTTCTCTCTCTCTCTCTCTGTTTCTCTCTCTCTTTTTCTCTCCTCTTTCTCTCCCCCCTCTCTCTCCTCCCCCCTCTCTCTCCTCCCCCTTCTCTTTCTCTCCCCCCTATCTCTCCCCCCTATCCCCCCCCCCTATCTCTCTCCCCCCCCCCTCC
>JADAQX010000269.1:0-59633 GCA_015476325.1 Cardiosporidium cionae
CGATTTTCTAAGTTATTTTTAGGATGTTCATTTTACGTCACTTCACAATATCCATCATATTGCTAGTGCTTCGTCGTACATTTTGGCGATAATAATCAGGCTTCACTCGAAGCCATAATTCTTATTATTAATGCATTATAACGGCTTCTCAAGCCTCCTAATCGTCTCGCAAATGTCATTTCTATCCTGGCAATTCTCTGCCAGTTATGTGTCATTTCATGCCACCCATTTTTAGAATGTCATTTCGTGATTAGGTTATATGCATGCATAGTTATATATCTCAGGCTTCACTCGAAGCCATTAATAACTCGTTTATTTGTCTTTAGGACTCATATTAGTCCTTAATGGCATATAGCTATTTGCTAACGACTTGAATTATTTCAGCCATAAGTATTACCTTCGTAATCCTTATATAATTTCTTTATCGACGCAAGGTAACCCAACCTTATAATGCCAACTATAATCCTTTGGTGGCTCTAGTAATACTTCTAACGGTTTATCCGACTCCCCAATATTATTATAATTTCATCTATTTGCCCTGCAGTGGCTCCTAAACTTCCTTATAACTTTATTGTTGAGTTATCTAACCCGTTTTCCGCTTACTAGAGTCATCAAATCCGCTTCTAGTTGCACGTCCACCCTTCGTTAACTGTAATTTAGTTACTTAGGGTCGCTTAACGAAGAGCAGGTACTCTCTCGTTGTCCTATAATTAATAACTTTATTATGGCAATTACTTTTTGCCATAAATATTAAATTTATATGAAAATTTGTCATTGTTATTAATTGTCATTTGGCGTATTTTAATGCAATAATAAGGTCGTGGAGTGCTGTTCTCCACACTAGGTGACGGGTTTTTACATTATCTACGTGATGTGTAAGTATTATAGGTTACAATAAAGTTCTTAGGACAAGAACAAAACACCCCCTTCACCCTTATTGACGTTAATGAACTTACGGTAACAGTCATTAGGACTGGCCCAGTAAGTTCAGTTACATTTATTGTAATTTTCGTGCTTCGTTGTTGCGGTGTTCTTGACTTTATGAACCTTTTTCGATATATTTATATTGTTTAAGATACTTCTTTTCAGGTAAAACGACTTTATCTCTTTTACAGATAAACTAAGACGATCCAGGACTTATATTCCTGTTGCTGACGTTTTCCTACCTTCTTCAACTGATGCTTCTACACTTATTTTTATTGACGAAAATAAGTTATTCTGTCGTGATATTTATCTACTTGTTCAATGCTTTTAGATCTTTTTCTCTACAAGGATTTACCGTTGTTAAAATTCCTTTTCGTTTACATTACCTTTTCTCGGGATTTATCCCTAAGTCTTTTCGCGACGCAGTCGCATGTCAAACTGCAGTTGTAGCCTAAGTATAAAAGGCAACTTCAGGAATCACACGATTCCGCCAGTTAAATAAATTAAGGGTGTTAAGGGATTTCGAATAGTTATTATCGTTAAGCTTACCATACTAAGGTACCTAAGTTTACTCCAATACAAAAACTTACCGTTTACTCTCTATTCCTAGGTGACGGGTTTTTACAGTTACTTAGGGTCTTTTAACGTAGAGCGGATGCTCTCTCGTTGCCACTTAATTAATAACATTATTATGGCAATTATTTTTTGCCATAAATATTAAATTTACGTGATTATTTGTCATTATTATTAATTGTCATTTTGTGTATTTTAATGCGATAATAAGGTCGTGGAGTGCTGATCTCCACAGAGGCCATCAAATGTGTGTAAAAGCCGCTTGATTGTATCCTGTTGACAGGAAGATCGGAGTTTTCGTATTTTAACTTATTTTTAGTCCATGAAGAAATTTTCTTTCCTAAAGCGTGAAATCTTATATAAGAAAGGGACAAAAATACTTTTACGTTCCAGGAAGCAAAAATGGATAATCTGGAATTTCCGTTTCCGGACAGCAAGAAAACAAAATATAAAAATGCGTTAGGTCCTAAGTAACAATTTTCACTACAAATAGAAGGATTAATGCTTTCCACTAAGCTACGAGCCGCCTCTATTTCTTCTTCTCTGCTGAGGCCGTCCTTTCCGTTATGCAAAAAGGAAACTTTTTTCTTGATGTGCTCCATGCTTGTAATTCCTTCTATCCTGTTCCATTGTTTCAAGCTAGCTTTAGACACTACAATTGGGACCATCCCTTGAATGTCCTCCTCATCTATGTTTCCGAGAGAGTAAGACATTCTTGAATTGTCGACATTTTCAGCATCTTGGGCGAGAAAATTGTCGCTCGTTGGAGATTCTTCTGCTGCAGAAGATATTTCCTGGTTATTTTCAGGAGATAACTGTCCCCATGGATCAAGTAAACCTTCCGTGTCATTTACATCCATGATGATATTAAGAGATTATAATCTTACATCCTTAAGCCTCTAAACAATAAAAGAAGAAACAGTAACTTCGGAATAGAAATCATAAAGAAGAAACGACAACTTTAAAACTAAAATCATACATGAAAGGAAATTGTTTTTCTAAGAAGAATCTCTCACCTCACTTTAATCACCCTTCGTCGGGAGTTAAGTTAGTTATCGCTATTCGCGCATCAGATTGTGCTTGCGTGCACTCAAATACAATATTTAACACTACTTCCAATATTGTCAACAATCATCTACTTCCGCTTTCATCCTTTCAACGCTATTACATCTCAAACGAACTTACAAACCTCTCAATAATATTATTCGGTATTCGCTTCCACAAACTTTCTCACTACAAACCATCGTAATAATACAATTGTTACAACGTACTTATACAACAAAAGTATTACTAGTTCGGGTAATAGAATTAATTGATCCCTTATTAACTGCCATATAATAGGATTGTTACACTAAAGTACCGAAGTTTGCTGCAAGTAAGAAAACTTACCGATTATTCTATTCCTAGAAAGCGGTTTTTCAGAGTGTACACTATGTAAAGAATTGAATAAAAAAGATTATCTTGTATTGTGTTTCAAAAAGTGATTTTTGTAAACGCGTAGTAGTGGTTATCAATGCCGCATCGAATTGCAAGAAATCCACTTGTGAGTTTCCGAACGAGAGCATAAGTAAGTGATCCTTTTTATTTGAGGCACATTCCTATTTTGCATAAATTGATTAATTAAACAATAACCAAGTTTGTCCTTCTATATTGACTAGCTACTATTAACAACCGTGCACCAAATTACTAATTCGTTGCGTGGATATGCATTATACGATTACTGCAATACATTTAAGCGCTGCGAACTTGAGATATAGCCGTGCACCCCTTTTAGTTCTCACAAATTAGTTGCAACAGTCTCACTATCCGCCAGCAACTTTCTTTTACCAACGAATCAAAAATGGTATATTCTCGGTGGAGAAGACATGAGCTGTGATTCGCAATTGCGTGGTTGTTTTCTCGCACTGTATGAAAATGAATACTTCAACTGTTCACTCGCGAATATCGTCCTTGTGTTCTATAAAAAATCATCTGCGCAAAAGGGGTGATTTACTGAGAAGGACTAAGCATGAAATGTTTGGCAATGCGAAAGGTAGGTTACGAGCGAAGCGTTTACAATATTTGCTTCTCTGCGTGGTAAGTAAACGGTTTGAAATGACCAAAACTGTATTCCTAAAATACCACGGCTAATCCGAATCTCAAAACATTTGTCAATCGTGTCCTTTGATTATCCAGAATGTCAGAAAACAAATATTGTTTGTAGTGTTTTTGGAAAACTTGTCCTTTTTTCGTGCATTAAGCGTAATAATATTCCTGTTCACTCTGACTTTGCTGCGTTTTTTCGCAATCTTCAGCCGTGGTTCCCTTTTATCATTAGGTTTTGCCAATGAAAAGCAATGGCTGAAGCCGCTCCAACGCAAGCGTTTTGTCAAATGGTATTTCCCAAGTAAATTCTTATTTCCAAGTTTTCACATGGAGCACTACTTGCAGATGCAGGTAGGAGTGAATTTGCGCAACGATAAAAAAATACTACACATTCAAATATCCGTTTGTTTTATTTAATACAAATTACTCTATAAAACTTTTAAAGTGAACTTCCATTGTCCATTCTTTTGAAATGTAATTGTTTGCTGTACATTTTTTGCCTGCTAAGTCTACCCACAACTTTCCTGAGTGTGCTTCCTGTAACTAGAATCAACGTTACTACTCTCTGCGTGCAGTCTAATCGATTTTGCCCTAACAATTCCCATCCCGCCATGAAGAAGCTTTCTAATGTTCTCCAGGATATGATCGGCCGGAAAGATCAGCTACAGACATTACTGCACAGCTTTAGCACAGAGCAGTTCTTGGAAAATGCAACGTTACAGGATTTCTATGGGTAGCCTAATGATTTTTTCAGCTTTGCCTATCATAAATCTAGAGGACTGATAGTTTGCTCTTTGCATGTATTACACCTACAGCTTACATAAGACGATTGAACCTAGGAGGGTTGCTACTTTTGATGTGAATGGAAATATTTCTAAAGACTCCTGCTTCTCCTGGTTATCATTGCTCTCCAATTTTGGTAGGGTTGTTATGTGATTGATGCCAGATGCTGTAGTAAAAGAGACTGAAAAAAGAATTGAAAACTTGTCAAATTTTAAAATTCATTTAAATATTGGGTGATGGGGGGGGAAGAAAGTAGAACTTGAGTAAATTTATCCTTCTGTTTTGGTAGGATCTTGCAGAGAGAAGCTAAAGGTGGACAAAACGTTGAGAAACGTAGAGACTGTAATGCGGGTTGCAATAAGAAGTTATGACTCTTGCATTGGCTGCTGATTACTTTTTGAATGCATTCTTGGAAATATTTTGTGGATGTCTTTGTGTTTGTTTAAGCATTAAATATTTCCAGCGCCCTCAGTACAGCACATCTAAAGAGTGATTAATGCCATGCTACAGGCTATCTGACTTTTCTTTGTGTTGAAATTTCCTTTGGAATGGGTGTGTAAGAAAATTTTGGTATTTCTCTCTAATCTTTCGTTTGGATTTGTTAGATGCCCATAGAAATGGCCACATCTTTGCATAGAAGTTGTTTTTTGCAATATTTTTTTTATAATTTGATTACAGGGAATCTTATTAGCGAAGATGCTCGGAAATGTGGAGCAACGGCAGCTCACTCTTCAGCTTCTACCCGACTACCTTTGTTAGTCTACTGTTGCTTTTATGATCACTGCAGCAATTTTTTTGGATAAATTTTTTTTATTCTGTGGGAAAATTTTGATTATCCTTGATCTAGCTATAGTTTTGATTTGCATGTATATCAGGGAAGGAAAATACGTGCATGCTTACCTTTTATTTATGAAACGAATTTGTGTTTAATCCTTTATTTCCTATTAATTTTTGGATAGATCTTCAGTAGAGAGATCATCTAACCAGCCATCGATTGAAGTGGCTCTTGGTGAAACCCTACCTTGGCTGCCGCATATTGTGACCTCTCAAATACGGCATTATCAAGGGAAAAAACGAGGTGTATTTTTGCATGAATCAAAATGATGTATTACACATCTTTTGAGAGATCTTAAGCAATTAAATATTAGGATGTGAAGTACATGAGGTAGTATTTGATACATGAATTCATGACAAACTCTTCAATAAACAGTGAGTTTTAGGAGAGAGGGAACCTACTACGTTGTAGGGAGAGTTGTTTTTGCACCAGTTACATCTTACATGAAGAATTCCTTTCTTTTATCTCTGATTTTTTCAAAAATAGTAGTGATAGTATTTCCATGCCTTTAAATTTTGTTCTACCTCCTTTTATGTTCCGAGTTAGATTTTATATTTTTTTTTTTTTTGCACATAGTAGATTCTATTTTTATGTAACAGTTTCTAAGGTTGGTGATATGCAGCATCTCTCAAAAGAGCAAAAAACTTTACAAGACAATTTACCGGAAATAAACTCTTTGGAAGTAGTAGACCTTACAAAAGAGGAAAAAACTACGACGGAAGTCAACCACGTTTTTGAAGAGAAAAATACCGCTCACTCTTCAACTAGTAAGGATGACACGTTTGAGTACAAAGTGTGTCTCAGTGATTCTTCATTATGTGATCTCGAAGGCGAAGAAATGCAGAAGAGTAAGCCATTTTCTATGTTTTTGAATCTCTGTAGGTAACGTGTACGAATAGGTATTGTGCATAAGGTGTAGCGTACTACGTATACCTGGAAATACTTTCTTCACCAATTTTTGAAGGAATTAGAGAAATAAATCAAAATGTTGAATGGATTATTTTGGTAGAATTTACTTTGTAGCGCTCCTGAAAGCCTTTTCTTATTATATCTTGTTTAAGAACTGTTGAGGGTGCATATCTATAGAATTTTTGTTTGGTTACTATCAAAAAATATAAGTTTATATTGCGGATTATTGTATATTATTTCCATTTTGTTGCTTTTATCAAAGAGTAGCGGCTTATGCGCTACCTACTCTTTTACGTAATTTCTAATTTCAGAGAAGCATAGGGACGAGTTGCAGAAAGCATTGGAAAACTCATCAGATCTGTCTCAGCTATACCATACACGCCATAGGTTTGACATTTTTCGTTGTGTAATTTAGTAGCAAGATCATCCTTGAAAAAAAGAGGGTTCATGCCGTTGGTATTGCTATTACATATAGACTTCCCTTGTAATCTCTGCATACTGGGCTGTTTCTTGCTGAGTGCTGGGGCATGTCTTGTAGGCCATATGAATAGTGTGGTCAAACATGGGGTTGCATTTTTCAATTTTGTATATATGTGTGTATTTTCTCAATGCATAAAACCCATTACCTCTAGGTGTTTTGCATACAGTGGAGCGCATGCTCAAAACTCAACCTGCCTTTTTCAGAAAATGCGATTTCTCTTGATATGAAATAGCTAATTATGAATTTACTTCGTGTTTTCCGTTTTTAGATTTGTGGATCCATTGTACCTAAGACGACGGTTTGCTTTCTTAGATAAATTGCGGAGAAATCGAATTAAATCAGAGAAAGAGAGAGATAAATATGCAGGGAAGCATTTCCGTGTACACCCTAACCTCAAGGAAATGTGGCCCGAAAACAAAGGAATTATAAGCCGGCAATGGCCCTCCCCTTTCCACTAATATTCCATATTATAATGCACTGTTTAATCGTGGCATTTTTGCGATAGCTTCCCACTAAATTTTGTCTTTTTGTAAGGAAGAAATTTTTCAGTGGCACTTTTCAACTTCTACATTGAAGGATTCTAGATGAACTTGTGCTTTAGTTGTGTTTTGACGAAATGATTTAACTCAGTTGTAAAATTTTATTGGATTAGTTTGCGGTTTTGCCTAATGAATTATTCCCCCCTTATTGTGTTAGCAGATATTCAATCATCTAAATACTATTGAGAATAAAACTTCTTTATTTTATTTTCCATTTCTCTCACTGTATCTCCTCCGTTTTATGAAGTGTTGTAGCTGTGTCAACTTAGTATGCAAGCATCGTTAAAGGTTCATGAATTCACCTGCTGTAGAAATACGGGACCAAAGAGAAATTTTTACGCATTTTAATAAACTGTTTAGTGCTGCGTTATTATTAACAAACTTATAAAATCATAAGAGGAAAAATTCCTGAGAATCAGTTCAAAAGACCGTTTCGTCGCTTTCTAAAGGATTTAGCATGATTGCTTAGCATCACTTTCATGCTATTGTACGCTCCAGCAGCTTTTCTATTGCCAATAAACGCACTGTGGAAGTTCTGTTTACTGTTCTGAACTGATCATCATTTTCAGTTGAAATTAATGCGATGAGGAAAACTTCGATTTGTATGAATGTTGGCTTAGCGATTATTCACATAGCTTGAGAGAAAATTAAAAAGGCCTATCAAAAATCCATCTAACAAATTGTATTCTTTTGAAGCAATTACGTATATACATTAATTGTCTATCACTGAAATCTCTTGAAGCTACTTACCGTAATGTTGAAACTCTTTCCTAGGAGCAAAATGATGATTCAGTTATTTTGTATTTGCGTTGCTAAATTCGTCCAAGCAAGTTGCCTTGCAACTGTTGTGCGGAAATCTTAGCAAACACTGAATGCCATGAACAGTGATAGTGTGTTGCAAAGTAGAAAGGTCTGACATGTAACTGCAACAGACACTCAAGTTGAGAAACTCTTTATAATATATGAAGGAATAAATTGATTTAGGTGCTTGGACACTGTGCAATGAGGTTTAAAGCCTTGTGTGACTCAGCTGAAATTTTGTTACAAGCTCTATTTTGAGATTTTTCTTCTTCATTTAAGGGAATGTAGAGTTATAAAGAAGAGTTCGTTTACTGCGTATGAATGAGTGACTTGCAAAATGATTTAGCGGGTCGATGCACATTCATGGTTTTAGCCCTTGAGAGAAGCTACCTACACACGAAAGGAACGCGTGAATGCTGTCTGGGAACAGTTCAGCGTGTTTTAAAATAAATAAGTGATAAATAAATTCATACAAACATCGGAAATATCATCACATTTATTTATTATACTAGCACAGGAATATTTGAAGGAATAATACCATGTTTAATTGCACGTGATATGAAGTGCCCTCGCAAAAGAGAAAATGCCTTGTTTTGTTCTAGTACATAGACAAAATATTAATGGAAATCAAAAAAGAGTACTACTTTTTAGATAAGCAATATTTATGAAGAACAAAGGATACATCTGAGCATGGTAATCCGAGCCGGATCATTTGAAATAATAGGTCTACGGTAATTTTACTTTACTTATAAAAGCAATAGAACCTTTAAGTAACAAGCAGCTCGCTTATTGCAGTAAGCTGATCTATCGTTTTCCATCCTTATTCGTCAAACAGAGTGGGAAATTCATTTTATACTTTTTCTTGGTAAGGTCCAGCTACAGAAATACCGTGAAGACTTTTCTTACACTGCTTTTTCCATTTGATTGCCAAGCATCTTTTCAGCTTAAAGAGATTATATACCCTTTGCAAGGAGTGAATTTTCCTGGGAAATTCATGCTGCTTCGGCCCGAGGAACAATAGCAATCATATAATGCTCTTTCACATTTCCGCGTTGCAGCATGGCGATGCCCGCAGGTTTTAAGCTCGTGTTAAAAAATTCGTTTCAGTTTTTCGTTGATTCTTATTGAGTTGCGGCCGCATAATTAACATTCGAAACGTGGAGTCTGCACAGTTCTTCCCACAAAAACATCTCTTTAGACGTCACTAAACCTTCACAGTATTGGAGCTTTTCAAGCACTACTGGAGAAAGGAGTTGAATGGGTCGTCTTGGTAGCGATTGAATCTGCTACAAAGACTTTGTGGCGCACAATGAATCTGTCCTCTGTCTTTTAAGTAGTTCACTAAAAATAATCATGCCGATCATTTGCATCGGCCCCATTTGCATTCCCATATGGCACCTGGGTATAGTTTTCGCATTTTTATTTAAACCTCTCTGGGAATACGTTCAACACTTCTGCAAACGACGGAAGAAAGATAGCGGCACAAAAGATGGAGAAACGGCTGTGTGCAAAGCATCTACAGGTCATGAAGGAAGACATCTTATTACATATTCATTTTTATCTTGCAAGGCTAGTTTCAAAGATATTTAATTTCTTCAATGCTTTTCTGAGTTAAAACTCAATGCGGATGCATGTAACATTTTTGAAAACATAAGATTTGAGGGGTGACCATAGAGTTATCTATTCCCCTGATGAGCTATGCCGGAATAGATACATAGGTGATATCGATGCATAAAAGTGCTATTTTACATTGCTGGCTTTTTTCGCATTTCGTTGGTTTTATCATTTGTCGCGACGGATCGAGCCTCGAGAGCGCTTGAGACTGGTTGGCAAAGTTCCCAGTCATGCAAATGTATTCTGTGAATTTTTTGAAAATAAAACTGCAGGAATGGATAAAGCCACATCTGAGCTGCTTCGGCTACCGGATGAGCCCACTCTAGCACATACGAAGAAAGGACAAGTATAGTGATTCTTTATAAGTTTATCGCATATTTTATTTACCTCAAGTTATGTCCTGAGCACCCATTCAAAATTTCCTTTTACCTTTGACGCCATCCTATGTACTTCAAATCCTTTTGTAATTAATGATAATGTCTTAAGATGGGTACAACGCTTTTGTATATGTAAAAAGCTGAGTTGCAAACTGCACAGTAAAGAATTATTTTTCATTTTGTTGAAATGCCAGATTTATTACATTTCATCAGCAGCTGAATTTGAATCTCTGCAAAAATTTGCTGATTCAAGGCATTCTGCAATGGTCATAGATATATGGGCGAAGTGGTGTAAACCATGTTTACAGATTAACAATTTTTATGAAGTAAGCTGAAGTTTCTTATTTTTCTCGAAATCTCGTAATCACTTCTGTCTTGTAATGCACTTCTTTATGTAACCTTGCTTTATATTTTTTTTCAGTGTTCCTTATTGCGTAATTGTTTTACTAGCTGATGACGCAGATTCAGAAAAGGTTCTTTTACTTTCTTAATCTTTCAGACTTTAAGTGACAAGTATGACGGAATCTTTGCCAAAGTTGATATGGATAACTTTGATATACCTCAACTGGGTGTAGTGTTGTCAATTCCAACCTTTTTGATATATGTAAAATCTGAAGGAAAATGGACATGCGATACGGTAAATCAGAAGTTTGTTTGTTTTTTGCATTCTCCATAGCTGCATTTATCGTAGAGATGCGTGTTTTCAATCTTTGTTTTTTACGTTGTTCGAGTTCTTTTCTAGGTTTCTTCAGCAAAGAGGGATATGAAAAGGTGGGAGTGTGATGTTATAAAAGCAAGCGGGGAGTTGCAAATGCTATACAAAAGTTTTTCTAATGCGATCACGTGTTTCGTTAAGTCTCCCAACTTAGAAATGAATCTGTTTATACTTTTTTAGTTGGTTGGAGCTCATGAAGAAAAATTAGAAGCAGTAGTTGCAAAGCATTGTCAGAAAAAATTATGATATTCCGGTTTTATATTTTCGCTGCCCCTGCAAAATCTATACATTCTGGCTAGTCAACAATTGGATCGAAATAAAATTTTTGCAAATCAATTCTACTTTCCGTTTTGCCATGCCTTCGAATAAGCGAAACTTTTGAGTTGAAAGAGAAATAGCATCGGTAAATATTAGTATGGATAGAATGATTTCAAGATTCTCTCTAGCCAAAATTTCTATTGGAAACTAAGCAACGACAAAATTGAAATAGAGGATTAAAAATCTTTTGAAAGGGAAGAATAGGCGATGAAAGTGTTCTGCGACATTTTCTGCAAGCGGCAATGGTATTTCTTTGTAGCTCAGGGTGTCACCTTATATCACCTAAATAGTTATTTGTTGAAGCGAATGAGATTTGACAAACGTTAGTGAACTCCTAGCGAAAAGGAGAAATTTTCATATTATCTGGAAGCTAACTTAAATTTTCATTTTTTTCTGTGCATAGCCGAGTGGCTACGGTTGCTACAGTTTTGTTCACAGTGAACACCTTTTTCTTTCATGATTTGCTATTGATTTCGCGGTTACTGCGTAATCAGGCCCTTGAAAACTCGCGTTTTACTCTTGTAGCGGCTGCAATATTTGGAGCATTTAGTAATTGATTGCTCTAATATATTCCGGCATACTTTTAACGAAACTAACTTTATTTTTGAATTTGTGTGGTGGTGTGTGTCTATGTTATTGTGGGTAGCCTAGTTATTCAAGCTTTTCTCAGAACATAAATAATGCAAGATATCTCAAGCCTGAAATTATTTTCGGACTATGTAGTACCTTCATTTATTGAATAGCATTTACAAGTATTCCTTTCTGGTTACAACAATTTGTAGTCACACATAAAAGGCTACTACAGTAACATTGTACTCATGCAAGAAAAACTGGTGCTTTGAATAGCGCTAAGGGCATTGCGAGCATTCCTCAATTTGCGTGGGTGATGGTGCAATATGTACGATTAGGAGAATTTTTGGTGAAAATTAGCAGTCACTGGTACTGACCACGAAATATGTGTAGAAAAAAATATTATCAGTTCCTGCTGTTCGTATTCACTCTTGTTTTCTTTCACTAACTAGGTCTATGATATTTTGACGCATTTCTTCTCGTTCTTGCGAGCTTTCGAGTTAAACTTTTTTCTATTAAGTTACCTACTGTTAATAACTTTGACAATTCTGTACGCGGATTGCAGAAGTGTATACTAAGGTAATTTTTCTCCAAATATTTTGGCTGTGCAAAACTAAAAATAGCATACGACACATATAGCTAAATGGGAGAACGAATCCTCCATTCGTTTCTATCGGCATGGAAACTGGAAATACTGGTTCACCGACTACTATTTCTTATTTCTCTCATAACTTTGTATTACATCTTTCATTTGAAAAAATGCCATTGAAAAATTCCGGCATCGCAAGTGTTTTCCAAGTGTTGTAGCCTCGTGTTGGCCAGCCTGCCTGTCGCTTTCTTAGTTCTATGCGTGTAGTGTCTCGGTTTATTTGTAATTTTAAAAGAAATTAAAACATTGACCTAAAAAACAGTCTCCTTTACGGCGCGAGCATTTCCTTACTTTTGATAAGCCTTTTTTTGCACTTTTCAACGAAGCTTATTTGTAGAAGCAAAGGGGCCGTAGGCTTAAAAAACAGTTGCAACTTTTCATAAAAAGAGAAAGTTATGTTTAAAAATATGCACAGAAATAGTTATCTCCATTACTGTTAATTCCAGCTTGAAATTATGCCCAAAATCGCAAAATGAATTAACGAAAGTTCCGAAAGTGTTTTCGATTGCTACGTTTCCAAAGTAGACATTCTCGTAATACTTAATTTGTGACGAGCAACTAATATTGCTTTACTTGCTTTTTATATATACAAGAAATGTTGGAATAGTCTTCTTTGCTTTTTCCGACAATCTAATTTCCTACGAGCAGCATTTTGTTACAGGCATTTCATGCAAACCACGATCTTCTAAGCGCCTTATGATATTGCTACTCCTTGGCATAGAATACGAATTCTACCATTTCCCCGCAGTTCGTTGCAATATTTAGGCAAACTTGCTTTTGTATTTTGCTACAAGGCTTTAATAAATTATATTGCAAACTCGAGAAATCCTACTCTAGTTTCTTTTAGAAAGTATGGCAATTGTGCTAAGAGAACAGAATAACGATGCAGTATATCGATGCTCGACAGCATTGGATAAGAGTGGAAAGAAGATATTAAACCATGAGTAATACAGATATTAAATTCTTGATGTAATTTGATTTTACAAGATCATGATTACCTGCCATCTTCGTACAAAAGCTTATTAATATTATCGTATTTTCAGTCCAGGGGTGGGTTTTGCCGCTGATGAAGATTTCTATGTTTATACTCTTCTCGTCCTTTAGACTTTACGTATCCATCATTTTGGGGGAATGTATGCATTTCCCATTACGCGTTGTTGCCAGCGATAGATAAGATAGCAACACTAGAGAATAAGCATCCTGGAAGCTGGGTGCTGCTTTTTGCCATTTGAGGAAGCAGTAATGCAGTATGTATTGACTATGTATAAGCATGCACTGTCTCCTGGGAACCTTGGTCTGACATTCCTACGATGGCATTCTTACCGAAAAGTGTGCAGGAGTCTTTCTCCTCTTGCGTTTCAAGCATTTCGTCCGAATGAAATGCACTCGCGATCCCTCCTCACTACTCCCATCCTCTACGAAATGTACACTAGCCTTCCACAGTTGCCACCCGATAGGTTGTTGGAAGCAACCACATTACTGGTAAGCTACTTTTGACATAGGTAAATCCGTGAGCCATCAATTATCCCAGCGTCCGGCAAAGTTTACACGGAATTGAAAAGAGCAGAGATGGCATGGGGATCGTTAGGGGCAGAGTTTGCAGGAAGCATAATTTAGTGAATGTACAATGAGGAGATTTGGTTACGGGGAGCAACTTTGACGTTAATAGATATTTGCATTAATTTGGACTGGTGCACTTTCTCGTGCCGTGGTTGCCACGAGAAAGTGATAAATCATTAATTTCCTGTGAGTTAGTAATTTTGTTCTGCTCGCGGTAAGCGTGGATATAAGATATTTTTTCAACGTTTTATTTGTTGAGGTTAAGTGAATGTAAAGCGGCTTCTAGGAATACCTTCCTCTTTTTGTCTGTTTAGCATTTTGGATTTTGCATCTCCTCTTTTCAATAAGGTAAAAGAGACTATCTACAGAGGAGGGCATACTTTATGTGCTTGCTTTTCATGTATTTCCCCTATTTTTCTCTCCGGATATGGCAATGCAAGGAAAATAGTGTATGACATAACTACATAGAGGTTAAAAATTAAGAAAAAGTTTCCCAGGTTGAACCTGCGAAACCTATTATTCTTATGCACAACCTTCTCTTTCTCCGTAAATATCTTTTGTATTTTCATTTCTCTAGCTTCACATCTTTCTCTTGAATTGATGGATGCTTTTGTTCTCCGCTTCAACTTTCAAAACCTCTTCCTTCCTCTTGAAATTTTTCTCTTCGTTGTGTTACCTCTCCTTTGCTTTTATTTATCTGTATTGTAGAGAAATCATCACTCTGCTCATCTTCTGCTGCTAAAAGCCACGACGAAACGTTTATTTGAATCTGCGGATGAATTTTTCCCCCCTCAAATTGTCCAGGTTAATTACATATCTTAGACATAGTGTTATTGAGATTAAAAGAATCAAATATAAGCAAGAAACTCTATTCTCATTACTACATTTTTTCTTCTCTACTTTATACTCCTTTAAGTTATTCTCTCGGTACCTTGATTGCCTATAAGAGCATTGTTTCATCCTGGGTTTGATATCCTCCTTTATTTTCTTCTCGTCTCTACTCGCTTGGAAGAATAAATTACTTTCTCATAGATTTTTGCCAAAATAATTCAGATAGTATCTCATTTTCATGTCTATTCCTTTCAGATGCTTCAAAATTTTGCTTCAATTGGATATTCTGATGAAGATTTGATTGGTGTTCTAGTCAGCAGGTTATATTTCTAAGAAGGAAGCTTCCTATTTTTTGGGTGTGAATTGAAAAATAATGGCGTTTGGCCTCACTTTGGCTGTATTCACAGATATTTCCATCGCCTTTCTTAACAGTGAATACTTCAAAGCATTTTTCGCAGTCAAATCTTGCTTCCATTTAACTGCCACTACCTCCTATTTTTTTTTGTTTTCTTGTGATCTTTCTATCGTTCATTTCAATGCTGTACAAGCGCTTCTCCTGTTTTTCTCAAATGGATACCTTTAAACAATTTTGATTTGATAAACAGTAGTTAGGATTGACTGGAGCGACGTCTTCCCTCTGGCGTTTTGCTCTGAAGTTTCTTTTCTTTCTTCTTCACCTCTCTCTACTGTCTTGGCTATTTTTGTGTAAAATTTTAGATGTAGAAATGAAAGAATGATTTTTCTGTTTTGTTTATTTATAGGATAGATGATCTGTGTGAAAATCCTTCTCCCAAACGCATTACTGAGATGCTCAGAATCTTTGCAAGTTTACATTTTCATCATCCTCTGGTGCGTATAGAGGAACATTTTTACGATTTTTCGTGATTTTTCATGAGTGGATATTTGGAACACTCTTTCATTATGAGATGACGTGTTTATTATTTTTGTCAAAGGGAGAGAAAAAATTTGTAAAAAAGAATGCAACGCAAACAAATAACGGGGATGGAAAATAAAATGAGGAAACAGCGATGAATGACAAGAGATTATGAGAAAATTTGTAACATGGAGAAAATTCTTTATAGAAATAAGTGATGGGAGATGTGTGTATGCCATACTTGCTGACTAAACCATTTAATGTAAACATTTCCTCTTTTCGATGGGAGAATTTTGTAAACTTTTCTATATTTTTTCGAAAAAAAAATTCAAAGTAGGGCCATGCATCAATTTTTAAGGACTGAAAAAGAAGGAGAGACTTGAGAAACAGTCGATCTAACGAGCGTGAAGTTTGAAAGCCTAAAACTATATAATTCATTCTATACAAGAAACAAAACGTGTAGAAAACGAAACACTACAGCAAAATATAGGATGTAATAAATCACAGAGTGTCTCTTCTAGGCAGATAAGAGAGCAACTCTGTCTTTGTTTATGGATGATTTTTCCTGCTTCTTTTATGGGAAAATAAGGAAACTTTCCTCTGTTTTCCAACATTGCTTGTAGGTGGTGATCCCATTAAAAGAGAAGATGCTAGAAAAAATGCATGATTTTACATATGAAATTCCAAGTTTACTGAATTCTTTGGCCCTCCTCTTTGAGCATGATCGACTCAGTATTGATCAACTTGCTACGCAAGCTTTCCTTAAAAAAGATTCTCTAGGCTCAGAATATTGCAGGTTCCCATACAGTTTATGGGTTACAAACTAAAATAGGAGATAGGAGTGGCATTTTTTATATTGCCACTCTCTTGGGTTGACATACAGAGCATCTCTTTTGTTCTGTAATGGTGTCTGCGTCTGCTCTCCTGTATTCTGATTCTCAAGGAATTTCTTAGACTCGACTACTCTTTCTCTACGTATCTTCTCTCTCTCTATATTTTCTTCTATCATTCTCCACCCATTCCTGCCTTTGAATTTCCTTCTTTCGGATTTGGAGTTTTCATTGTCTTTTTTCCTTGTTATTGTATTGCTTTTTCTGCATGTCTCTTTCGATCCTCCCATCACACTTTTCATTTGAAGTTTTTATTTTGGTTATTCAAGAGGGAAGATTTCGTATTTTCTCTGAAAAAAAGCATTCGCTGGTGGTGTTGTTTTTAGTGTTGTGGAGAAACTCAGCCATCATGGATATTGCCATGAAAGCTTTGTATCCGATGTGGATCAGTTAATGTCAAGTTCTCTCAAGGTGGCTACATTTTCTCACTTGTATCTAAAAATCTTCTCAGTTTTATCGGAAGGATACATTTTTTATAGATTACTCTTTTTAGAGAGTGAAATTTGATTTTATTTGCCTTTTTTTCATTAAATTTAGCGGTTCTTCTTTCTGTTTCTCCATGATCGTTTCCTCTTTTTATAGTTTCTCTTGCATGCATTCCTTTTAGTGTTTGTATGATCTCTCTGTCTCTTTTGACTCAGATAGCTATTTGTGTGCCTCTTTTGCTTTAGAGAGGTGCCTAACTCTCTATTCACCTCTATCATTTGTAAATGCGTTTTATGTATCTTCTTTTCTCTGGGATTCTCTCCCTAATCCAAGGTGTACGTACACGGCTCTTCTACTGCAGAATTTCGGTTCCTTTGGAAGCATTTTTTCATTTTTATATACAGGCGTGAGGGGTAGTCCTTCTTTGCCTTGGAAACGTTCAAATAGTGCCTTACTTTATTATTTTTGTTTTTTTTGGTACGTTAGTTGTCTTTCTAATACTCTGTGAATTTTTTTTTCAGCCCACAGTTTTCTCAGTCAAGAAATCTCTCAAATTCTATTGTAGCTGCCTCAGACTTGGCTATCCTCAACAGGCCAAGCAACTACGGTACGTTTATATCATCCGGATTGAGGAAGATAAATGAAAGGAAATGGATGGAAACTGTGTGGAAAAAACGTAGTTTCACGAAAACCCATGCTATTCCAGGATTTTTGTAAAATTTAAGAGATTTTGGACTTTGGTTGAGAGTCTGTAGGATGTGTACTCTCTATTGTGTGATATTTGTAACGATGCCTCTCTCTGCTCTCTCTACTTCTTCTTTCAAGTATATGTGAGATTTTGTACTGGCTAGTTGCTTTTGATCCTCTATGCCTTTACAGTATCTCTCTGTTTGTATCCTACCTGACACCCACTATATATCTTTTTTGTACAGAAATAGGATACTCACAGTACTGGGAGAGCATACCTTTTCAGCTTCCCAACTAGCCACTCTATTAGAAGAAATGTATACCATGAGGTAGCCTGGGCAGAAAGAGGGATGAGCAAAGGGAGAGTGTATCAGGGCGAAGCTAGAGGAAGATAGGAGGGATATTTTCTTTAAAATCCCGATATCTAAGCTAGAGAGTGATCAAAGAAGAAGGAAGCGGATCAGTCATGAAATTCCGTGTAAACCAAACGATAGAAAAATCTTAGAAAATGTATGCTAAATATCTTTATTTTCTTTTGGATTCGACCTATTTTTCTAGTCTTGATGTTGAGTTATCCCTTTCTAACTATGCATACGTTTTTGTGTAAGAAATTCTCATCGGATACGTATGCATAGGGGTTGTAGATTGATTCTTGAAACAGTGTTTGGTTTACTTTTTTTATTTTACATGGCATGTTCTCTATCTCCCTACAATCTCTTCAATTTTCATTTTGGAGTGAGACAATTAGTGTTTCTTTAGTTTCTGTGAGTATAGCATGAAAATCTTTCAAACGTTTCAGAAAAGAGATAAATAGGAAATTGAAAGGTCTGCGTTTGTTCAACAGGTGTGAATTCGCTCGGAACTTTCTATTTTTCCGAGAGAATTTGTTTTTTTTAAAAACCTTTTTTGTTTTATCTCCCTTTACATTCATTTTATGGGGTTTACCCTACGTTATCATTCTATTGGGAAATATTTGTAACCCTACTCCTGTTTCTACTCTCTGCTTTTTTTTGGCTAGGCTGCGTGATGATGAAATCCAAGCCTACTTTATTCATTACCTGGAAAACAGATTGAAGAATACTGCCTTTGTTTCTACACATTGTCTTCGTTTTATGACGGTTTTGGCAGGAGTATCTTCTACGGAATCGTCTTTTCTTGTACGATTTTATAAACGTGATGAATTAATGCACACAAAATACTTTGGAATGTGAAAAAAAGAGAGAGAAAACAGAGTAAAGCGCTACACTTTTCTCATTAACAAATGGACGACAAAGAACGTATAGAAACGTTTGAATGCATCGTATTTATGATTTTCATCTATTATTTTTTTATTTTTAAGCTCTTGTCCTTAAACAAAAGTATTACTACTTTCTACCTTGCTTGAGGTAGGGTTCATTTTTGTAATGGAAACTGGGTGTAATTTTTTTAAAAAGAAATTCGTGTTTATTCCTTCATTTTGTCTGCAGTTGACTGTAATAAATTCCAATGAAATGAAACGTCTTCGCCCTTCTCTATCTGCTTATCAGCTTTGTCAGCTGCTGTATGACACTTGCTTGCTTCTTCATGCCTCTCCTAAGTAAGAACATGTATGCTTGCTTTATTTTAAAATGAATACTGTTGTATGTTTTCTACTTTACCCTCTCTTAGCTGGTGATTAAATGCTGTTTTTATACGCCTCATGCTTCTTTTCTCTTTTTGCTGTTTTTACGTCTATTCTCTATCAAATGCTCCTAAAGAGACTCACTAGGGGGCTATTTTATGTGAAAGACAGGGATAGGACTAGACCGTGGTAATGCGTGTAATCAAAATCCAATAATTTATAAAGTTCATTGGGGGCTGTGACAAAGTTTATTGAAAAATTCCTGAAAATAAGAAAAATAATAGTTTCTGTTTATAAATAGGCGTGTGGGTATTTCCTCTTTTCTTGTATGGCCTCTGATGTGTTTTTACCATTTTATCTTCTTTTATCAGCGCTCGGAATGTGATAATGACAGATTTTTTCAGTGATATTTTATCTTATTTGAAGCGTTGTCATCTACAAATGAATCTAAATTTTCGGAGAAAACTCTTGGAATGTGTTTTTTTTATCCAGTATCAACAGGTGAGTGGGAACAGGTGCAAACAGCGAAACGCATGTGACAAGAGGATTATTCTGCTTTACATTAACACTGCACCACATAAATGGAGTTATTTGAGTTTTATATCTTTTAAAATCCTTAAATACCACAGGATTGTGTTTGCTTTTTTGAAATAGCTTGGTTCAACTTTTTGCAAATTTTAAAGCTCCCAGAAGCAACCAGCACATTTTAAAGTCTTTTTCCTGCTTCTATTTTTAATACATTTTTACAGATTTCACTTTCCGCTGAGAGCGCGGAATTTTGTTCTTCCGTGGAGAAGATATATGCCGCATCACAACTACCCTCATCTCCTACTAATATTCCCTATGAAAGCATGGAATTAAAACAGGTCTCAATGCATTTTGTAGATATTTTGCTTGTATGACGATTCTTTGCAGTGCTACTTTAGCCTCCATTATAGCATGCAATTAAAGTGTGGTTGCTTATCTATATGAGAGATTTGTTTCTTAAGAGTTGCTATTATTGGTCTCTTTTCTCGTCTTCATCATGCCCCTTGTACCTTTTGTCTTATACGCTTCTGCATCATGCATGCTCTTTGCATAAGAAGGTTTCCATTCTCTGCCCTTCCGGTTGTGGTATAAACTTTTGTATGTTCTTTGCTTTACATATTAGCTTTGCTGAACACCTTGTCATCTTACTTTAATTGAATATCTTAAGGTATGTGTAGAAGGTATAATTCTCCCTTTTTGCGTACGTATTTATTTGAACTGGTGTAGATTCTCGGTCGTAATTTTTTAATAAATTCCGAGGCAAAAGATATAGCCTTGGCTTACGTAGGTTCTCTAGACTTGGCTGTGCATACGCATAGGGAAACGCCGCTGAGCAGTTCTTTTGACACATCGTCTTCACCGCAAACAAATAGCCAAGAAGGTAGGTCTTCAGCTTCTCATCTGGTAGATTCCATGTTCACCAGTCCAAACAAAAATTTGGGTGACAAAATCGTTCTTCTCTCACCTCATTCCCTAGCTACCAGTGTAGATTTTTCTCTTATGGTAACAAAATCTGCATTTCCTCAAGGGATTGTAGAACCGATTTTTCATTTGCCTCGGGAATTCTTCAGTAAAACATAGGTGAGAGAAGCAGCAATAAAGCTTTTCTGTTTAAGATCTGAACATTTGCAGCCTCCTTATCTGATTATAGAAAGAGTCAAAATGCTACGGGAAGAAAAGTATGATGTGCTTTAATTTACTTATGCAGCTAGCTAGTATTTGAATGGAGAATTGCGTCTACCTCGCCTCATTTCTCGAAAATATGCTTTTTACATTTTACGCTTTCTTCGTGGCAATATTTAGTAATCGGCTTACACTTCCTACAAAATCGAAATACTTTGATTCGTGGGATTGCTACATAGCAACAGAATACTATTTTATTATAAAAAAACACACTTAAGAAGTCCACTTATTTCGGTATTTATTTTTTCCAGTTTCTGAATAGCGGGTTTGTCCATAAGTTTAACTTGCTAATAGAAGCATACCCTCGTTCGCATTTGATCTGAAAACAACACAAGGAACAGAAACGAAAGTGCCAGGTGCTTATTTCGCTGTTCAAACATACATTTAAACCATCTAGGTAGGTTTGATCTCACCCACAGCTGCTTACCAAAGTATTTAAACCGCATAAAGTGCCTATACTAACCGGAATTTCATTAACTCTACTTTAACCTATTTCTTACGCTGACAATTAATAACTATTCTGTTCAATTCGACTAAGCTACCCACTACATGACTTTACTGTATGGTTACCGCCTCTATTACCCTCTTAGCTTGTTAATTTCTCTCCGGACGATCAGTCCGTGCGGGTAGGTAAGGACGGCTCATGAATCAGCTGTTTAATGCGACTCGACATTCTCTAGTACGAATCAAAATATTATTTTGGAGATACTCGACAGAAGGATCCGTGCAGGGGAAAACTTTGCAATTCGGTACTGAATTTATTGGTAATTCAGACAAACAGGTAAGCAAATTTATGTAAACTCTGACACGAATGTAACTAAACCTGCATATAAAACGTTTTAAATTACGCCAACTTGCACGTTCACTTGTAAAAAGGCTGCTGCTTTTGAGTGTTAAAATATCAACTTTGGGAAGTAAACTTGTTGATATACGGAATTTTGCGAGAGCTTTTTAAGAATTTAATCTACTAATTAGAAACTACATTTTTAATGACTTGCCGATGCTCGCAAAATTATTCATGATGTGCCAACCTTTTCATATTTTCTACTCGTATGAATGTACACTGTCAAATTGCTATTACACTGAATACATCAAATATAAACTAAACAGACAATTTTACTTGGTAGCGTTTAGTTTATCATCTCCTGTCCGTATTAGTTTCACTTCAAATAATTAAGCACTTTTGTTATTATTTTGCGCTTTTACAAACATATACTATGTAACATGAAATCAAGCCATCCCGATAAATGTGAAACTGGAACTGTTGTTGTGAACTTTACAGTGGAATTTGACAATTCACGTGAACTTATCATTACATTGGCCTACCCGCAAATTTAGCAACCGTTACGACTGGGGATGACTAATTTTATGAAATTAGCTGCATTAAATAAAAAAATTACCATCTTTTATTAATCATTCGTATTACCATGCTTTTTCCCTTTTTGTATGACTCTTCCTAGTAGAAATAAACTGATTTATTTGTTTTGTTTCTTTCTTACAGCGTACGGTGAATGCCAAGTATAAAGACGTATATATTCAATATTTCCTCTTTGTGCTGCGCGTGTTAAGGCAACGAAAGAGGTTAATTTTGTGTTCTTGTGAGTGCATTCTTGATGAGAATGAGTGGTAACTTCGCATGAAGGAGGTGATGATAATTCTTCAGACCTTTGTCTACAGAGGCTATGGGAGGCGTTGAGTATTCTCTCTGAATCTTTTTGTAAAGATTTGTCTTTGGACGCTGCTACTCCACTTTTGTAGTCTGCCTAACAGGCCCATCTCTCGGTATGCTCATTTTCATTCCAACTTTTGCCCTAATGGCTAACGAGGCAAGGTCTAACTTTGAAATAACTTGTTGACCGAAACATTAACAGAGCATTTAACCATTCAGCAAATTCAATTTGTAAGAATAAACAATTGATTCACCAGCAGCGGAATTTCAGCTTTTGCTCGTATTCGGTTTTAGTTGAATATTTACTACGTAAACAGTAGATCGGGAATATACCAAAGCCCCTATAACTCCTTTGATTTATTAATTCTTTCCAATTCAAATAATTAAAACTGATCACAAAATAATACTAAACAGCCCCTGCTATAACCCATGCTAAGCAAATCAGAGTGGATAAAAATTACCAACTGGAATCCTGCACTGAATGAAAGAGATGCATACTGTGTGACTTATTCTTTCACCCTACATAAATCCTAACTGTGAGTAACCCCAACTCTTGATGTCGTATTCATTGTTGCGATAAAATTTAATAAAATTTATTCTGCCATCTTATTTAGCGAAAAGCAGTACCTTATTTTAGTAGCATTTACAAATGCAGTACCTCTCAAGTCCTCGCACCTCTTATTGTTAGAGCAAGCGTTATGTGCTTCCCCATAGTACTATCCTAGTGAAAGTGGAGATATTTTATACCTCCGAAGTGACATAGAATGAGCAAATTATATAAATAAGCTCCTATGTTTAAATGAGAGTTAATTTTTACGATAAATAAGCAATTGAAAAGAACTTAGGACAAACTACTCCAACCAGCAATGAAGAAATTTAAGAGCAGGTAAACTATAAATGTTTAATAATATTTAAACGAGGGAATATTGAAATATGAAACATGCGAAGATAAGTTATAGTAGAATTGTTGAATTAAAACATCGATTCCTCCTTAATTTTATATAAACATTTGCAATTAGAAAAGACTAGAATAAAAAGACTAACCCAACTCACTCCCCCTCCAGTTTCGATTCTGCATTTACTTCTATGAATATGTTCGTGGTCGCTCGTCAAACGTCAGTTGTATTTGTACGCACTCAAATACAGATCTAGTCGACTCCTCTACTTCCGAATATTAATCAGGCCATTCCGCAATTCTTACATCTACGACTATCCTCACAACTACTTCCCGTATGAATACTAATTAATTTCTAAGACATATCATAATTTTATATCACTCTTATTCCTACACTACTTGCTCACGATACAATTACCTAGCCTATGCATTAATTATATCGTTCACACTGCACCTACCTATCCTAATATTAATTATTATTCTGCTATCTATACTACTTACGCATACTACAATTTTATTTGTTACAATTTATGGAATTCTTTTTTCCAAGTATTTCCAAATGTATTACGCCAGGCTTCTTTCCACTTTTTTACTTTTAATGAGCGTCACGCCCACGCATCTACAATTTTTCTGCGTTTTGTAGTTTCTAAAAAATGCTCTATTCTTTTTCGATTCAAAAATTTTATAGCAAAGTCAGCGTCTCCACTGTTCAAGGAAATAATTTTGGGCATAACAAAGGTATTGAAGAAATGCCAATTCCTTGAAGATGGACATTTAAGGCTAAACTTCTTCAATAACCAGCAATCAAGAAAGCTTTGAAAAGGAATGGATTTATTCAACTGTGTCATTTTTTTTCTTTTGCCAAATACAATCAGTCCTAGTGTTTATTTTAGCACTCAATTCAGCTATTGTGCAAAGTAAACTTCTTTTATCGCATAATTATATGCAATCCAGAGTACAGAAGAAATGATAGTAGTCCATAGAAAAAAGCAAACGAAAGGAACGAACACTCTTACCCTATTTTCATACCACTTTTTATACTATTCTAAGTTTTACTGCATGTTTTGTTGATAAATACGCTTATTAGTGCACGAATGGCGTTGCAAAACATTTATCTTTTTGCTTTGAAGAAGCGTGGAATGAAAAAAGCAAAGTCATACGCTTTTTTTTGATAAGCGTGCGCATGAATGGTCTTATAATTATTAAGGTGGGAATAGAGCGCTGATAAGAAGATAAAATGGAGAGTATAGAAAAATGTCAACAGTGCTTTCCAGTGGTATCTTTGCTGCCCTTGCTATTCGTTTCTCTCCGAGCGACTAAAAAGGTAAACAGTCAAAGTTACAGGATAGGAGTGAATTCTTTCATAAATATTTCTGTGAGGGCGCACTGACCGCAGTGAATAATTATTTTGGAACAAAAGATTTTGATGTGGTCACCTTGCTGGTGTCTTATACTTTCAGGAAATAAGTTTTTAGATCTATCCAGTTTCGGCATACGACCGCGCTTCATTTTTTCATAGTTTTTTCAAATTTTCAACATGATCCAAGAAATGCGATTGCAGATAGATGCAAAAGAAACATCACTTTAGAATGACCCAGTTTGCTCTTTAACAAAAAGCAAGCGTAACAAATTCCTTTCTCCTTTTTTATTGTGAAGACTAGAATCACACTTTTTCGGAAAACAAACGCATCGTTTACCCAAGTTTTCCGCTCTAATCTTGCCGTGCCCTTTTATTAAAAATGCAACTTTGATGACGATTTACAATTTACCACTTAAAAAGTTACCTTGATAATTTAGATTTTACTAAATGCACAAAAAGAAAACGATCCGCCAAGAAGGCACTCAAAAACATATTTTAAGCCTAATCCAAAACTTTGCAACTGCTTCAAAGAAAGCGCAGGACCATCAAAAAATCTTTAGCGTATTTGTTCAATAAAATTAATAAATCATCGCGTCTCTATTAAATCAGGAAAATTGCCTCTCGGAAAATTTGGTGCGTATAATAATTTACGAGCATTGTTGATTCTAGGCATTTCCTCTTTTTTTTATTCATATTCCAATCATTACCCTTGGGTTAAACCTGTTAGGCTGTTATATTGGTATATTTCTTTGCCCTCTGCGTAGCTGCATATGCACTCTCATTTGCACTTTCTTTATTCAAATAAATTGGCCTCTATAATCAATTGTGCAGCACATACGTGTCTTTCGGTTTTGCATGCGCTCATTTTTCAATGCTACAAAATCGCGTTGTAATGGGCACGCTTTTCGTTTGTTTCTCCGTTTTAGCCGCTTTTATTGTTTTCTGAAATGTTATTTCTTCATACTGTTTCTCTCGAATTCTTCGATTGCTTTAAAACGTAGACTCTACTAGATTAGGCTCACAGAATATTTACTATGTGCACCTTTCCTTTAGAATCTTCGATTTTCTATTCTTTTCAATTTCCTACATCTCTTGGGTGGAATCTTTTACAGCTTTTCCTTTCTTCTTTTGAGAAAGCTTTCTTTAGTGGCTTTTTTGGACAGGAAAAACTTTTCATAGCGTTGTACTTTTGCCTTACGCAGCACAAGTGAGAGCTTCTTTCCTTTGTATTAGCCTTTTCTTTTAGTGTTAATGTACTGTTTTCTGGGACCTACGTTGTCTACCTTTCATTTCATTAGAGTGAAATCTAATATAGAGGTGAACAATTTCTTTATGCTCGTGGACGTGTCTGTTCTGTGCTTTTTGCAAAAAACTGTACGGGTTTTATTACTGTTGCTTTTCTTCTTAGTTTCTCATATTGTTCTAGTAAAGCACTCTTGCCCTCATTGCCATCTTCACAGTATATTTGCGCTTCTTATTTCATGGGTGTGTGCTTTGTTTATCGCTGTATTTCTTTGAATCTGCTTGACCATTTTCAGGTACCCGATCAAGAATATCACTCGCACTTCTATTTACATCTAGTCTGTCTCCTAAGGAAAGGCATTTGCGCTAGGATGAGTAACGAGACGGTGGGACATCTCCGTTTTGGATGAGCCTTTCTTGTCATGTCTTTTCTTTTTGTAACCCTCTTTGTTTGCATATTACTCTTTTTTGATCTATCTGGAAATTCTTGCAACTAAGCGTCTTTTGGAGAGTATTTTGTCCTGCTGTACGAGGAAGACAGATAGTTGCTCCCCTTCCCATTTTTGAAGTTTTGCGAGTGCCTCACTCATCTTTCTCTCTATGTGAGATACTTGACCATGCATGGAAAACATGTCTCAGGTTAATATTTGTTTTACTATTGCAAAGAATGTCATCTTCAATCCGCGTGGCATTTGTGAACGGTTTCACTGCTGAAACTTTGTCTACCATTTTTCTTGTTTTTTGTGGCAAGGGTTTACCTGTTTTATCGAGGCGTTTTCTATCTTTTTTTCAATAGAGAGTTCTCAATGCACGCAGAAATGCTTGAAAATCCATTTCCGAGACTGTTTTAAAATATAATGAGATTAGAATGAGAAATGAGAAACAAAAGGGAAAACAGAAAT
Source organism: Cardiosporidium cionae (assembly GCA_015476325.1). NCBI lineage: Eukaryota > Apicomplexa > Aconoidasida > Nephromycida > Cardiosporidium > Cardiosporidium cionae. Next base: position 26,820 of record JADAQX010000269.1, read on the forward strand.
CACGCACGAATAAAAGGCCTACAAATAGTATCATTTATTGGAAATATGATCAAGCACACACAAAAAGTCAAAGTTTAGTACAACTATGTAAAACACCCCCCCTCTTAAGCCTAGAAAGTTGAAAAGAGCGAGAATTTCGAATGCAAGACAATATTTTGATTTTGAAAGCTGGAAAAAATAACTATAGAGAGATTCCCTTCATCGAACAATGGCTTAGCTAAGGAAGTGTGGATTTCCATTTACAAAAGCAGTATTCCAACATAGCAGTGACAAAATACGTTTTCATGTATATACACATGGAGTTATTGCCGTAGCCACTCATGGATGTGTTTTCTCTGTTATTTGAACGCATTTTCTTGTTTTCGAAATGGATGCTTCCCTCTCGCAGCAGCGCTCTTTCTTTTTCTCTCCTCTGATTCTCCTCTCTTTTTTTTGTGCCCTTCTCTCTGTTTTTATCCACTTCCTCTCCTGTTTTATTTATTTTCTTGCAATATCTGTATGCAAATTTTTACAGTACGGAAGCGTTGAATACTGGGATGATCGATATACAAAGTAAGTAGAGAAAACGTATAACAGAGAGGCGAGAGCCCCTCCTATGAGGATACTGCAGGATTAGAGAGTTTTGTATAAAACGATTAAAAAAATTTAAGTTTCACCTCTGTTTCTATTATTTGGAGGGTGTCTCGAGAGATAAGGCATTCTTTCATCTGTGGATCTTCTGTGCATTTTTTCACCGTATTTTTTCTATTGTTTCATACAGTGCATCGTTTATGTTTCTGGTGATGTAGATGTTACCTTTTAGATGCCAACGTTTCCTCTATCCTTTTTTTAATCATAGATCTTCTCTTTTTTCATTTGTATTTACTTCTCACGTGTTGTATTTTTGTGCCTTAATCAATGTTTTTTGTACGTTCTCTTCTATTGCATTCGTTGCATCTCTTATTTTTACTCTTCTCATGCCTATTTTGTAAATATTCAGAGACACAGAATTTTTTGATTGGTATCAAAAATGGGAAGGGATCAAAGACCTGCTGATGGAGTTAGGATTGTCTACAGATGACAATATTTTGGTTGTGGGCTGTGGAACCTCACGTAGGCTTTGCATTTGATAAAAGGCACGCGAAGGGAGGAATTTCTTTTCCTTGAAGGATTTTTAATATGCGTGAAAGTAAAGATGTTTTTTTTTTTTTTTTTTTATGGCTTGCCTCCTCATGTCTCAATTTGGTTGTCTCTTTGGGTGTTTGTATTGACTGTATGGCTGTGAGGATTTTCCAATTTTTTAGGTCTATCGGAGGATATGTTTAAAGAGGGTTATACACAGATCACCAGTGTGGATAATTCTCCAGTATGCATCCAACTCATGCAAAAGAAATTTGCTGCTTTACCAAAACTTATCTGTATGTCTAATTGTAGAAACGATGTAGAGTCCATGTTCATTAATAAAGTGGGACTTATGAGTTCGCTTCCTATTTCATTTTTTGCCAACAAAATGGTATGTTGAAGCTGAGAATGAAGGAAATAATCTCTCAAATTTCTTTTTTCTATCGCTCTATGCTGCAGAGAGGATAGGAGTGTGGGATGTTCTCTTCTTGCGAATTTTGGGCCCTGTTCTGCTGTGTTTGCTTTATTCTGCTTTAATAGTGTATTCATTTTTTCTAGTTTGATTTTTCCATCGGAAGGTTTCTTTTTCTCTCTTGTTTTTTGTGGGATTTTTCTTTTCTTTGATATACTGTATTTGTAGCCTCTTTTCTTTAAACTTTGTTCCACAGATAAGCAAATGGATTGTATGAATATGAACGAAATTGCCAACGAAGAATTTGATGCAGTCATCGATAAAGGCACGTTGGATTCTCTTCTGGTTTGTTGAAATAGTGAAAGATGCGATTTTGATGCAATTTCTTTACTATGTATAACACACTGTACGACGTGTTGAGCATGGTAGTTTTTCTGGCAATACAAGGAAGTAGAGAAAGGAATAGAGAGACTTGAAAGAGAAGATAAAAAGGATGTAAGGATAGAAAATCGGGAAAGAAGATAAGGAGGAGGGGGGGGGTGATATAATTGGGAATGCGAGAGTGAGAGAGTGAGAGAACAAGGAAGGAAAGAATGAGAAAAGAAGGAAAAGATGAGAGGAAAATGGAGGGAAGGAAGTGAGAAATAAAATTACGCTGAGAAACAGACAAAATAAGGGGAAAAATTTCAAAGGAAAGGAAAGTTAGCTACGACTAGAGATACCGTCATTTTACTGCTAAGAAAACACTTTTGTTTTATATCCATCTAAAAAACACGCTGTTTTCTCTGAATTTCATGCATCCATGTGTTTATTTCTCTGCAGTGTGGAAATGAATTCATACAAAATATCCGTGCTTTGTTGAACGAGTGTGTACGTGTTTTAAAGTACGTCTTGAAATTAGCCAGTAAAATTCACTTGTATATATTTTTTCCTTGTCATTCGGAATTCATTTTGTATGCGTTGCTATATTATTGCGTTAAACATTCAAAAGTAACTATCTTTCTGTTTAAAAAATAGCAAAATCGATAGGAATTACATGTGTACTTCTCTATGTGTATGCCTCAATCTCAGAGGGTTCGCAATGAAAATTTCTCACTGCAAGATTTTCATTGAAAACACTCTGAAACTGTGTTTATAGTTTGTTTAGATTCGTTTTTCTATGAATACTCTTTTCTTTTTTTTATGGAAACGATGATGGCTGTTTTTTTTTGTTGAGAGAAAATGAGGGGGCAAAGGAAGAGAGGTAGAATTTGTGTCTACACGAGGAAAACGTGAGCCTCTTTATTTCATTTCAAATACTACAAAAAAATATCATTTGATTCAGAGAAAAACGTATTCTTGCTTCCGTTTTGCCATTTTTGTGATGAACCAGTCATACAAATATAGTTTATCGATGACAGCAAACGATGAGACTGTCACTGCAAAGCATGCATATGCCTATCGAATGATGTTGATGTTTTTTTGATGAAGCTTTACGTATTTTTTATGATTTACAGACCGTCTGGAAAATATTTTTGCATTTCCTATGGAAAACCAACCACTCGCCTCGTCCATTTCCAGGTGAGGAATGGGTAGTTTGTTATTGGAATTTGTAGTATACATTAGAGACGAGGGAAGGAAGAGGCATCAAGATGTAATTTTGTAAAGGCAGGTCAAAGGGAAAGAATTTGAGTGGCGAATGCGCTGTATTTAAAAGCAAACGGTGGAAAAGAAACGAGAGAAATTTTTCTTTGAAACTTCTTCGATTCCCTCTGAAATTCCAGCCTGTATCAGTACCAAACTTTCAGCTATCGTTCTATTCTCGAGCCTGTGATGAGCATTCGCAGAGGCATTTTATCCCAGACGTGTAGTGCCGTTGCTAGTTTTATTCTATGTTTCTGTTGTTTTTTATATCTGTTTTCTCCATCCTTTCTCAATTTTTGTGTAGGCTGAACATTTTCCTTGGGAAGTGACCTTCAAGACAATAAAGAAACCCATTGTTGGAACTACGAGTATGTACAGCCTAATCTTTACTTTTCTATGCGAAAAATACGTCGTTTATTCTTTCAATAGGTGTATTGGACGAGGATAGCCTATGTATGAAGTAGTAAATCCATGATATACTGGGCGTGCTATTATAAATTAAGACAAGAATTAGGAGGGAACTGTATGGAGATACTTGCCTTTTCTATATCTGTTATTCTGTTGTGGATTTCTTTTAATGTTTGTATTACTCGTCATGAGAGTTGGATACTGCGCTGAATTGTATGGGAATGTGTTAAAATTGTATTCTAACATAGTATGAATTGTAGAACTGAGTGCATTGGAAGAGTGATGAAGACATGAATACATTTCGAATTTCTGTTCCTGCATACTCATGGATCGTCGCAGCATTGCAGCCGGAAGAGAAAAACAGCTTTCATTATATCTACGTTTGCCAAAAGAAACCAACGGTTTGTCTAGGATTCCATGCGAAATACGTTTATTTCAGGGCGTAGATATCTTATTTTATTTTACACAGTTCCTGCTGACTATGGCAAATAGTGCTATCCCGTTTAGGCTCAGTTTTGCCATGTGTTATGGACTACTATTCGTTTCCTCGCTTCCTACACAATTTCTGCTTTGCTCTATTTCTTGCTCCTTTTCTCACAATTGCAAATCGTTATCCACCTGCTCTGTTTCCCTCTTTGTAATAATGAATTTTTAAATAGTAAGCCGTCCAGAAGCATGGTTACTTTTTAAAACTATTTCCACTTTCTATCATTAAGATTATTGCTCGGTTTGTTTCATTGCAAGTCTTTACAAAATATATATTCAGGTTGACAACAGCGTGGTTAATTCTTAGAATGAGATTGCGGAATCCGTAGAAATGCTATTCCAACACTGAAATCTAGGGGGCGCTTACGGTGCTATTTTTTATACCAGACTTAGTTTGACTCTACCATCACTCTTTTCAATGTAGTAGCAAATTAAAATCTTATGAATCTAATGAGAAAAATTTACTGCATCTAACAGAACAATTTCATCTCCTATGATTCCTAATTGATACATCATAAGGACTGCCCTTGTTTTAGGCAAGCCTTCTTGGCAAAGTGTTAGCCGTGGACGGATTTTTAGAAATAGAATCATTGTAGTCGATATTTGATTCTATAATGCCCACTTGATTCGAATATTCTTTTAATCACGTTTGTATGGAAACGTTTTTTTATTCAAGAAGCCGCGCATGCTTCCTTTTTTTACTGATTTGGGAAATTTGAATTAATTTGTCAAAAATCCGCAATTAAGATGTGCCTTACAAATATAGTAGAGTTGGAATAAAAAATAATTGCAGAGCCATTAGGAAACTAGAATGCATTACATTTAAAATTTTTTATGCCCAGGTGTATGTTTGGTAGCACCTTGGGAATTTGGATATCTTTCATGGTGTAGCATAACTTATATATTTTGCTTAATCCTTACAAAATTCCACCAAGACTGAAGTAACAATGCTGAACTCATTCATCACCTAGAAAAGATCAAAAAAGAATTATTAGTGCAATTTTACGTCTAAAGAATTTTTCATCTTAGGTTTGTCAACCTTCAATGCCTATCTGCCGATTCGTATACTTGAGAAAAAAGAAAGCCAATATTCGGTAACCACTTCCTAAGCAGAATATGGAAATGCAAAGTAACCACAGTCGAGTCTCTGTGATTCCTGCTGTAGTCCGCAATAATGCAGTATTTTCTATTTCCCCAAACATTTCACGAGGGGGAAATTGATTGACTGCTGCGGCAAAGAAACCATATCGCAAGAATGACAACCATTTTAACCATCCAATCCAAGCCTGCAGCAGAATGCTTTGCAAGCAATGTAACCTATTTATTTCACTACTGCTTATGCATATTCTCTTTCAATCAAAAGCTATTTTCTAGACGAAGTAGTGGCAGCTATTTAATGTTTTTCTGTAGTGATTTGTTATGCAGCTGAAAATATTTTGATCGACACCTTGTAAAAAAAATGCTTGCTTTTGTATTGAAAAAAGTAGAATACACACTAAACTAGCAACAATGATATTGCGATTGTACAGTAGAGTAGCTAATCGCTCAAAAAATCAAAATTATTCAGCTCATTTTTATTTATAAGTATGCAAACAATAATTTATCAGCATGAATAGACTGTTTAGGAAATTTACTAATTTTGCAATGGAGTCATACATTCTAATTATACGCAAGGTGCTCAGACACTTTAATTTATGTAACCACTTAAAATAATGCGGGAAGCTAGGGTGCTGAGCTGCCATTCCTTTTTCAAAGAGCATTCACTTTAACAAATAGTGTTATCCACTACAAATTATTAAGCTGCCTATTTAAACAGTACAAATCTTACCGGTATATCCGGATCTCTCAAGTAGAAACCAGAAACAAGCATGAAAATGACCAGAACTACAGGGGCTATTGCTTGTGCAACATTTAAATTAGGAGAAAGTGTGCCCACGCAGTACATAAACGATGATGCTGCGTAGACTACCAGACTACCAATTGCCAAAACTAACAAGAAGTGACTGAAGTTTCTTGTCAAATCTACGCAGACATGCACCAAAATTATTTTTCAAAAACTTTACTAAGAGGCAAAGATTATGAAATGAGTATAAAAAAATCATTGTAATAAAAACATCCTTTCATAATTATATCCGTATGTCCCCATTTCAGCCTTATTGTAAATTTTCTGTTCAACTTTATAATGAGAACCACCTGACAGACTTTGGTATGTATCACTTTATGGATAGTATTGCCTGAGATGAAGCAAAAGGTGGAGAGTAGTAGAAATTACAAGCGGTCGCTCTTACTTGACAGTGGGTAGATGATTAGTATAAAAACGATAGGGGGAATATGCTGAAATGCTAGGTCAGATATGTTTTTTGCCACAAAGAATGCAGACGGGGAATAGGTTCCGTTGGAGGTATCCCTATTTGTATGGGGAATAATGCGAATGTTCGAATCAAAGCATGCATCAAGAACAATTAAATGACGAGTTTAGGGAAAATTTTGATTCTTAGAGATATTATCTGGTATAATATCAGAAAAGCAACCCCGCACAATTTTTTGGGTGTGTTATTTATTTTAAGCATTACGAATTTGGAAAGAGATGAAATTTACAAGTAATCTTATAACAACTTTGCCATTGTACTACTTAAATAAAATTGGAAATATTTTGAATGACGGCTCTCCAAGTTTATAGAGAATATACCACCTAAAAATAATACTTTATCCGTCATGATCTCACCTATTAAAGAGTACTCGCTCTTGTGGAAACGTTATCAACGATTCAAAGGAAGAAAAGGAGAGTTGAGCGCATAAAAAGAAGAGGAAACCAAAAATATTGCGTGCAGATGCCAAAGTTTTACCAGCACCTTCTAGATTGAAGAAAATCGACCCTGTCAAAATAATGAAGGCAGATCACCATTCCTAAATGGTCTCTATCTCAATACAGCTGTTTTCTTGCAGCGTGTCTTAGTGCATACGAATGCATAGGCTAAAAAAGCTGCGTGCGTATACAATCCGATTTTATAAATACGCGTATTTCTTTTTGATTTTATGCTAATACAGCTTGACCTCAGCGTATGCAATACTAAAATATGAGTAATCTTGTTTGCAAGTTACTTACATGTGTTTAATTGGTGAAGTAGAACTACTTCATCCGATTGAAAATCGTGTACTAAAACTAGCTTCCATAGAACGGAATTCAGAAATATGAGTGCAAAAGAAGATCCTATTTTTAAGTACACATGTTTTTACCTAATATTAAAGCTGTTATTATGCTTATGCAAAGCTGAGCGATCCCAGCAATAGGGTTGCGTAAGGAATTTTTCAGTCCGCGCTGTGTTAGTACGTAAGTTTGCTTTAACCATGTATTCCTAAGAAATGTGAATAATAATTATACTCAAACATTACATTAACATTAGTACTCTCAACCATTGTAAGCCATAATAAATACAACGGGATTCCTGATTGTAGCGTACATAAAAACAATCCAGTTAGTAAATTTTCACAGTACAAAATTTCCAAATTTTTGTGAACAAGGTACTACATGAGCATAGTGAAAATTAAGTGCTGCATGGAGCAAACATTCTACTTGTTTCAACTTTTTTTCTGTAGTTGCTTAAAAATAGCGTCCAAACTATTAAATTGCAGTATGCACAAATTGTTGAGTATATTTATAAGCAAATATGCTTGCCTAACTCCTACATTTGAACATACCATTTTCCTGTGTATGCTTGCAGCATACGAGAAATTTCAGTAGGTTGTGCTCCGATCGCACTTGCTTCTGCTAGTTTTTTCTGCAAAGCTGCATTACGTTCAGAAGCCTGGAAGCGCTTCGGTAAGGAATCTAGCTCTTCCTGTGTAATCGATTGCCGATGAAATCCCAGTGCAGAGGTGTGTTCAGCAGCGATTAATTCCGGCTCAGCGTTTGTCAGTGCGCCAATTGCTGGTGCTACATCACCCGACACAATTTCACCAGTTACCATTCTCCTTAACATTGCACTCATACCTTCGCTTTTTTGTTTCTGTGGGGGCTGCCTATCTGAGGAGCAGACAGTGAGCAAGTCCAACAGAAAATCAGCTGGGTTGAAATTGGAAGGACATGGATAGCCGAGTTCTTGAAAATGATCTAGTGCTGTTTTAGCGGCCCCATAGAAAACAGTTTGACCACTACTCAGTAGCAGAAGCTGATCAAACATGCTGAATGCCTAGAGAGCAAACGAATAAAACTTTTCACATATGATGTATAAAGCTGTAAAGATAAATTTTGCCCACTTAATCAACAACATAATATCTCCCATTGATTATCCATAGAATGTTGTTTTAAAAAAGTATCCCAACAACATCCTTCGTCTGCGCAATAAAAATTTGTTTGCTTGCCAAATATGAGCAGGAAAAAAGCTTTACTTGTTTAAAATTCAAGAGCTAATACGTTTAACAAAAAAGTTTCATATCGTTGTGCGAATAATGCATTTGCCGCAATTTCTCGAAATATTTTAACGAGCTACTAACAATTGCATTTTACAGTGGGAGGGATTCGAAACAGAACGTTTATTTGACAAATTTATTCACGCAACTTTTCAATTCCATCAAAATTGTTTTTTCCTCCTAAGGAGAAATTTTATGGACATTTTTTGTAAATGAACGAATAGCATGTTTAACTTGCTGCATGTAGAGACACGCTCATGCTATTCCTTTCTGTCAATGCCATTGAATTATAATAAAATGCATACTACATGTGACAAAGTATAATTTGCTTGTATTAGTAAATGCGTTGTAGATAAAATCGATTTGCTGTGTAGTAGGTGAAAAGTAGATTTAGGTGCAACAGAAAAACTTAATTCTAATAGAGGGTTCCTTTCAAGAAAAAGTTAACTTACTACTAATTACCATGAATCATACATATTAAGAACATACATCACTCATGCAATACACTCGAAAAGGCTCTTCTACCTCTTATAGAGAATTATAAAAACCAAAACTTAAGGTAAATAAAGTTAAATATCAAAGGCCCCATTCTTTCCCCCCTTTTCACTTTTGTCCGGCTAATGTTTACTACCAGTCATATATCCGTTATATATTCGAGTGCACTCAAACGCATCCCGACTCGATTCGCATTCAACCGTGACTAATTCTTAAAAATAATTAGTTACGGGGCAATTATTTACATTTATCTTGGATTATCATTCAATTATACACACTTCTCTTCAATATCCCTGTTTGCAACTTTATAATTGTTACACTACAGCCACACAATCTACGGAAAGTTTGCCCACCTGCGACCTTGGTTGATGAATAGTGCAAATAATGGTTCTGTTGCCATGTTTTGCCAATGCCACGAGTAATTTAAGTGTATCAAATGCTAAGCTTGCATCCAAACCGCTTGTAGGCTCATCCAGAAACAATAAATATGGATCATCCAGAAGTTCAATTGCAATGCTCACTCTCCGCTTTTCACCACCTAAAATAAAAAAAGTTCACAAACTACTATCGTAATGGTTGAGTTAGCCCAAGCCCACATCACGCTGCTCAAGATTGCGAGTCTACCCACCTGATAGCCCTTTCTTTGTTTGGCCGCCAATGAGTACCTTGCGGCATTGATTTAGCTTCAATTCATCTAGTACGGTTTCCACCCTTTTTTTTTGTTCCTATAATGATAATTTGATAAATTTTGAAAAATTCACAAGAAGAGCACATCGTCAGTAATTTACAGAGTAAGCTGCTACCTCTTTGCTTGATCCTTTCATTCGAAGAGCCGCATTGAATAGAAGCGTTTCCTCAACAGTTAGGAACTCCAGAAGAGTTGATTGCTGCATAACATAGTTAGACAATTTGCTAATCATCTTTTTATCGGCTTTAATGTTATTAAAAAGAATTTCGCCCTCGATCTTAGCATTGGCATTTGCAGAAATGCGACCTGTGAAGAAAAGAAGACTTGTGCAAATCGTGCGAAAAAGTTCTTGAGAGCAGCTTCAATTTAATTCAAACAAAAAGGTTAGGAAATATCTGTTCAGTATACTTTTTTTAGTGATTGAATTAACTATCGGGAAGGAACTTCCTCTTGAGGAGTTTCCTCGCTTGTCAACTCAACGCGATGTCTATTATTGAATCAGACAGCTACATTCTAAGACGTAAATTCCAAAATAAATAGAGGTTATTCTAATTGCATTGTCATACATTTTTTAACGAACAAAGCCTGCCCTGTAGAATTTTAAAAAATACTGACATTTTAGTCAATTCGAGTAGCCTATATACTTCCATCTTTACGGTCTGGTTCCGAGAAGAATTACGAACGCTACACGCTTCAAAGTGCAACTAGTACATGCGAAATATGGAAAAAATACTTTCTACGGACATTTTGACTTGTATCAAAAAAATTCGAAATTTCTGCTGAATTACCAGAGAGAAGATTGAGCAATGTCGTTTTTCCCGATCCGGAAGGTCCCATTATGAACAGTACTTCTCCAGGAATGGCACATAAGTCGATAAACTGCAAAATTTGTTTCCGTTCTAGATCATTTTCTTTTTCACTTTTTCCTCGGAAGAAATGTTTCCATTTCTTTTTCTTTTGAATGACATATCCTAATTTACGGGTGCAGATAGTAATTGAATTCATTGCGCTGCTAATGAGTAACGTGGCACCTACTTACTGAAGCTTTACCTTCTAAATTCATGAATTTCCAGCTTAAAATTTTGTGTACGCTTCACATATATTCTATGAAAATTAGCGTGAATATCATTATCAAAATTACGATGAATCTGATGACTATAGAAAATTAAAGTTTGCGTAATAAGCAAGGCGATGAGAGCTTTGCTTCAATTTTATTGCGCGTTGTAACTGTATGTTTTAGGTAAGAAAATCTAATTTTTCCGCCTTGCTTAGAGTAAGCAAAGTAGTGATTGCCTAAACAATATGTCAGTACCACTTGAACAGGAACTACACCGGACTCAAGTGATCTAGTTCAAGGGAATTTCTACTCCCGTAAGGCAGACCAGGACCTAGAAAAAATACTACGTAAATACTGTTGAGTTGCAGCAGTTATTTCTATCTGCTCAAGAGAATTACTTTGTCTGCCCAGCATAATTACTCCATTGAGCTCTATTTTAATATATTTTTCCCTTCCCGTCACATAAATAAACAAAACAAACTTCAGTCCAAGTAACCCCATTAAAATTGGAAATATAGTTATTCAACAAAATTTGCTGATTTTAAGTGGCTATTCAATCTATCACTCATCCATTCTACTGCCGCGATCCCATAGCGGGAGAATAATTGATTTCCATAAAATCCATGCATCCCTGAAAAAAGTTAAAAATAACTGGCTAAAAATTTAAATGTAACATGTTCTCAATTTGTGCAGCAACAAAAGGCATTTAACTTATTGTCCAAATATTTTTGTCAGAATTTTGAGAAGATGCATAATAGAAGGTATCACACAATACAAACAATTACCTGGTGCACTGAAAAGTCCAGTATATATGCCACATTTTCTTAGCTTCTCATGAAAGAGTAACCCAATATCATAGAGAATGTCATGCTTGAATAATACTGTGAGCGGAAAAGAATTTAAATTTGTTTAGGATTCTAATATAGTTAGTTTATAGAGCAACCAAACTTGGAAATATTTACCGAAATAGGTGGGAGGAAAACGCTGAAGAATGACATCTGGTATCAGAAAAGGATCATTTCTCCAATCTGAATTAGGTTCAACTTGAATAGATCGCTGTAAACACGTAAATATGCAATAGTAAAGTGTGTATGTTAGCTTGCTGAATTTTAGCTGCAACGCAAGTGAAGAAGGAGTTGAGTGAGCAGAGAGATGTAGCAAATTTTAATAAAGTTGTAAACATCAAAGCTATTGTAGACAAGTTCTGGACCATAAAATTCCACCACATAGAGGTACGATGGTTAGGTAAGCCAATGTTGTTATATCTGAAGCAAAAAAAAGAATAGACGGTGACAAAATGAACATGATGCCGTGCGCTTATTTTTATAAAAGGTACGCGAGCTGCATTGAGAAGAGAATGGATGGGACAACAGTTATTTGAGAGTAAAGTATAATCCGTCACTGGATTAGTATGAAGGCACTTATAATATACACATACGAAACCTAGCGTGAACTGAGTGAGCTGAGCTTGTAAAGGAAACTCGCAAGCATAAAATACGTATTGGCTCTTATATCGAGAGCCCATGCTTTGCTAACATGATTGGGGAGTATGTTATGCAGGTGCTGCATAATGAAGGGTAGATCAAACCAATAGCCTTGATGCTACTAATCCATGGATGCTTTTCTGAATCTAGAAGACCGACACTGATGGCCGATGCTACCAAGCTGCCGCCGGCGCTATCCCCAAATATTACAATACTGTCAGGAAATCGCAGGCAATAGAAAATTGTAGTTTCTTGTTTGCTTGTATCATTCTGCATACCATGACTTTTGAGCGACTTACCGTGAAGTATCAAGCCCTAAATTCCTGCCTTCGAGAAATAGCCAGTCTAACGTTGAGATGCAATCTTCAAGTGCGGCTGGAAAAGGATGTTCAGGAGCTAATCTAAACAGGAATAACAACACGCTAAGGATTTTGTACATTACAAAGTGATTCACATTTTATGCAAGTTTTTCAACCACTGTATTCGCTGACCTGTAGTCAATTGAAAGAACAATTATGTTGGGATCGAATAAGTTAGCATGCCGACGTATCAGTTTATCGTACGCCTTGTGGTCAAGAAATACCATCCCGCCACCATGAAAATAAACTGCTATGGGACTTAAGCATTCCTAAAAAATAAGTCAGCAAAGCTTTTTTCGGTGCCGAGAATGCCATAAATTTTTTTTTGCCATCTTTTATGCTCAAAAGTACTTTTATATTTATTTAAAAAAGGCGGCAAAACATTTCTGCATATATCAATAGATTGCTTTACAAATAATTGATATTACAATAACATTAAGCTATGAGAAATTCCACTTGTGCCATGCAAGAATTGATTGATTCGTTTTAGTGCATCTAAAATTAATAATACTATTTATTTTCCAAAGCCTTAAAAATTACGAAAAGCCTGTGACATTAATTTTTCTAACCTTGGAATTGCATGAAATTTTATTCTGATATTGATTTAAAAGTGCAATTTCGGCTTCAATCTCGTATCCAACAACGCGATTGCCTACTTTTTTTGTATCACCTGCTGCTATTAATTTTTCGTAGATATGAAGAAGGTCCTTTCCTTTACGTTCTGAGGCATAAAAATTTATCCGTAGCACTTGGTTTTTAAGTTTTATATCTTTGCGGCTTTGTATACCACATATAGCAGGAAGATGAAATTTGCGTTCGAATTTTCTTTGCGTGCTCAAGAAATTTATTGACATTGGATCACTTGGCTTTTGTAACATTTTGCCAGTGTAAAACTCTGTGATACTCAAGTTCGAGCTTTTATTTTCAAATGTTTCCAGGTATCCAATTATTGAGAATGGATAATTTTCAGAAATATCCAATAGTAAAGCAACCTGAAAAAGAAGCGCTGGCTTTTCACCGAAGAAGACAATATTACTCATTTCCCTAAACACACAGAAGATTGCAGCAACACGCAGCTTTGGAAATGAGGACTGGTTTGTATTATTTGTTGAAACCAACAACTGCCATAAATATTACAACAACAAAATTCATATACAGCATTTTGAAACAGTAAACCCCTAATTTTACTCGCGCTTCTTTAAACTTAGCCAAGCTTAACATTCGTCGATCAGCATAAATTCTGCGACTAGAAAGGAAAAGCGATTGACTTTGTATCGAGTTGATCAAATTCTTTGTAGTTGGTTGTGTATTGATAAGATTTTATGGAGTATCCCAAAAAGAGAATAACTTCTTTTCATATTTACTTACCAAGCCAAACGACTTCTGTAGCCATTCAAGTTCTTAGTGCAATCTTCGGTAGGGAATTTGGATGCGAACGTTGCAATCATTCTCGAGCCAGTTAAGTACAAGTTCTCAAGCAAAGATAAATCAGGTTGCATAAAGCCCTGAAAGTAAAATGGAGTCATATTGTATTGTACGACAACACTGTACTCTAATCACAATAAGTAGACGCTGGAACACTTTTATTTCATTATAATTATTTGTAGGAACGAAGAAACTGTGCAATAAATGAATACTTGGTACTCAAATCTCATTCTCATGAATTTCTTACTTGTATGATGTAGGCTGCCCACAAAAGAACCACAGACATCCCAATGGCTTTTTGCACGGATATTGTCAACATTTTCAATCAAACTACAATTTTAGTGGAGATTAAGACAAAAAACTTAGTAGCTCATGTTCAATTGCGGAAATGTTTTCTGCTATGAATATTTTCTGACTGCCTTTTTAATTGTATCAAGGAAAGCAAAAATTGGATGGAATGAAAAAAACGAAAACGAAAATAATTTTCATCTATAATGACATAAGACAAGGAAAAAACCCGTGATTTTACCTCATAAAATACTGCCTGTAGGTGCTAGGCAGTTTTAAATCTATCATCCTGACTAATTTCATATAGAGTCATATGACATCTATTTTCTAATGATTGATTGTGAAAAGATAGAAGCTTCATATTTCTGGTTAGAGTTGAAGCTTTCAATGAAATTTGCCAGCAAGTAAAAATTACGAATAGAAAAGCAATTTCTCTTAATTGTATTCGATAATAAGGATGGGAAGAGAATTTTAGGCAAAATGCTCAAGATGACATCTCCCCACTATTGTAGTGGAGACACGTTTAGAGAAATTTTTCAATGCATGCTTACTAATATGTGAAAACTGACAATATTATTGCGCTAACGTACTATCAAATGGCGGACATGTTTGAGCCCCCAGTTGCAGGAAAATTATTGGAAACTATCCAAAACTGACCAAGGAAATTAGTTACGCAGCAGCCCGCTTTGGTTCATGAACCTGCAGGCAGCTACAACTATTGCCGCCAAAAGTTGTTCCAAAACCTTATGATACTGACAGTTTGTATATTACCCGCATTAGTGCTAGGAGGATAAAGAATCAAAAGCTAAGAGCCATACATAGCAGAACTGAAATTGCTCGATGGATTCAAACGTGTATGTCCAGGAAACAAGTAGGATGCACAGCTTTTAAATTACCTAACGCAACGGAAGCTTGCTGGAACCTCTCGTAATAATATAAATTACTTGCTGGTCTAGTTTATCAAACGCTTTACAAACTATTGTCTTACTTTGAACTTAGTCTGCCTCCGATTGTCAAAATAGCATGAACTTTCAAGTGAAAATAAGAAGCTTTTACTTTAATAAAATTTTACATTTTATAGCTTTTGTGTATAAACCTCCTTAGGCAGATAAACTTTGCAAGCCATTTTTGTTTGCAAGCACTTTGGTTATGCAACTACCTCATGTAGAGAACTGGCACGTTAAAGAGTATGATTTCCAATGCAAACAATTTTTGCATTCCTCAGATTTACTAGAGCATGCTCTAAATTCAATACAAAGAATAAATTGTATGGGTTTGCATTGCGATTCCTGTTGAATATAGGAAGGTACAATCAATGGATTAGTAGCAAGCATTTAATCCATTCTAGTCTACTAATGAACAATAGCTAATTAAAGCTTGCACACATTGAACAAAAGAGTGTCGCTTTAACATAATTTTTTATGTTCTGCATAAATCATTTTGTGATACAACGCTTGTATTGTAAATTTTTAATATGGTTTGATGAAGCTTATGCAAGAGAAAATCATTTAGCCGCGTGTGAAAACATTACATCTGTGAGAATATTGTTCTATTCTTCATTAGGCATGGTCAGGCTGTACCAGGCGGTCGTGTGACTGCTACAAATTCATCTCGAGATGTTTTAATATATCTTGATATACGGCAATGTTATATTCTCTAGACAATTTTCAGTGATACGAGCAAATGAAGAGCTAACCAAAAACATCCGGAGAACAATCACAAGGATCCTTACGTTGAAAATTGTTGCCTAAGAAAGAGTGATTATTTCTTTGGCGAACAAGCCATCTACTAAAATAACGACAACATTCCATGATGGACTGGAACTACGAAGATCAGCTTCTCAACAGTGCTTAAATTGATACATGCTAGCATTTTATCACAAAATAAAACAGAAAATACCAAGTTTAATATTTGTAGTTTCCAAATTTTTGGGAAACAGAAGTTCATTCCATTTAACTATTGTAATTCCTACTCACTACCCGCAGGTAATTCCATCCAATGAAATACAGAGAACTTATCACATTCAATAATTTCATTATTCTCAAGCCGAACTACCATCAAGTCTTTTGCTCGACCCATGTATATCCCTTTACAGAACATCTGCCGATCTTCCAGCCAAACCAGTACCTAACATAACAATAAGAAATCAAGAGTATGGGCTACTAAGGCGAGATACAAGGCGAAGCAGTCTTCAGTTTTGTCACTCTCAATGAATAATAGCAATTCTAAAAAAATTCCATACCTTATCCACTTCAACTCGTTCTGGAGAATGTGGGGTTATCCCATCTACCGTAATGGCAATAAAAGCATCTTCCACGTAAATAAAACAGAGAAATTTCTCTTCAACATCTTCATATTGTACGCATTTTCCGATAATTCCCTGAGTAGGCAGGTAGAATAAAAAAACAAACAAAAAGCGGCTGTGTAGGTGCAAACATTCTCCTCCGGTACCACTCTCATACATCTTAGGAAATCAACAATGCAGACACATATCTACACGCGCTTTCTGTTATTTTCTCGTTTCTCTTGACCCATAAAGTCCATTCTTCCATACGTCTTTCATCATTGTCCAATTTCCCATATAATCTCTACCATAACAAACATGCCATTTTCTCTGAAAGCATCTATACACACGTTTCTTCTAAAACTTTTCCTCCCTTGAAGCTTGCAGTACCATTTTTCCAGAAAAATCGCCTTCGCCTATCACACTGACCACCACACCTGGCCTACACCAGACAGGCAACGGAAAATCATCGGGGACAGGGGGGAGATTGGCCACATCATCTGCTGACGAGGCCACCACTTCCGTGGAAATATCCAAAACAGATTCAGCAGATTCCATGGGAGGGAGCACCGGAATATCAGCGACCCCTACTTCCTCTATTTCATCATTCTCAACAGGAAGAACATCCTCTCCTACCCCAAGATCCATAACGGAATCTTCACTGCTGACCTGAGAGCGTGTATCGTCTTGTGTGGCAGCAGGGGGTGCCCAGACATAAGGATGAGAGACAGAGGAGAGTTTCTCTGTGGAATCAACGATCGATGGTAAAGAAGTAAAGCCAAAAAACGATCCACTTGAACGCGCTTCCGCCCCTAAAAAAGAAGTTGTGAAGAAAAGAAGAAAGAAATAGAGGAAGGATAAAAGGAGAAGCGAAGGAGGATGAGAGAAGGAGAGAGGACAATAAAAGGCAAGACAAAAAAAAGACAGGCTATCCGCATCTACAGCAGTTTTTGCGCTTTTCCATCAAATGAAATAAGAGAAAAGAGGGAGTAGATAGGAGATTAAAAGAGAAATGGAGAAACCCTGTGTTTCGTGAATGCACATAAACGAGAAACATGCAATTCTCAGCCAAGGGCGAGGCAAGAGATGGAAAGGTTCGAACCTCTATTCTTGCCAAATTTTTTACCATTCTCTTCTACCTGTCTCAATGGCCGTTTCCCTCGTTTCTCCTCTGGCAGTACATAACTTCGTTTCTCAGTTCTCTGACACTCTGCAAGCTTCCATCCGCACATCTTGCCTCTAAAATAGATTTTGCTACACTATTTTCTTTACATTTTTATCATTTTATTTTTTGGTGGCTGGTCACTCGTTGCAGATTTTATTTTTGATCTTCCTCCTCCTCCCCTTTTCTGTCTCCTTTTCCTCTAAATTACTCACAGAAAGGTGTTCCCATATCATCCAATAGAGCAATGCTGGATCGTTTTAATCGTACGTTGGCATTCGTGGCTTCAATTAAGACGCTGAAAGAAAAAAAAACAAATCGAAACTTTTTTCCCCTCTGGAAATCTTCTTTCTATCATCTGTTTAACCTCCTGCTCTCCTTTTCACCTTTTTTTAAATCTCATTTTCAGTTTCTTTCTTACGTTATAACATCGCCATCCACGGCTCGAACAGTCGCAATCTTGCCTTTGTGACGTCTCTCTTCAACTATTTTTACTTGTTTTCCAATTAACTCGTCTCTTCGGCCAAAACCTCGGCCTCTTCCACCACGAAACTGAGAAATAAGATATCCATAAAACATAAAGAATTCAACAATCATTAAAGATGCTTCTTTCTTTACAAAAAACTACAACGTATGTCAAGAGGAATGGGAAGCATGTCATCCTACTTTCTTCATGCATGTTAAAACTCACATTCTAGAAGAAATTCCTCTTAATTTTCATTCGTTGTTCTGTCTTTCTCTTTTTAATTTTCATCTTCTCCTCTCATCAATCGTCTCCTCTTCTCTTTTTATCTCATATTCTCTTTTCATCTCATCTCTCTCATTTCTCATCACTCCTATCCTCATCTCTCTCATTTCTCATCACAATTTACCGATGAGAAACCACGTTGGAAAGGTCTTCCTCGACGTTGAGAAATGGAGGGAGTGGCGCTCTCTCCTTGGGATCCGCCAGGAAGAGAACACCACGTCGCAGGTACGCTTATATAACCGCCTCTCTCCAATCGATCTTTAACTTTGACAAAAATTGTATTTCTTCGTATATGTTGTACATTTCCAGTGAAACCTTTGTAAGATCCTTCCAATACTTGAATTCGAGCATTCACATGAAGTGGATTTTGGCAGCTATCCAAAGCGATTTGTTGAAAAGAAGAAAGTTTAGATCCTTCAAAAATCAAATATATACACTAAAGTGAGAAAAGAGAGAAGGAGAAGAGAGAAAAGAGAGAGGGAGAAGAAGAGAAAAGAGAGAAAAGAGAAGAAGAGAAAAGAGAGAGGGAGAAGAAGAGAAAAGAGACACTAAAAATGCAATGAGAAAGAGAAATAAAAACCATGGAAAGAATGGTAACAGGGAGGAAAGCTACGATGAACATAATGAAAAAAATACAACCAACCCATGCACACATACTATAATCCACTCTTCAAGAATTAAGATATAGAAAAGATCCTTTGAGATGAAAATGATGAAGCATCCCCTCAAAATACTACATTTCTCTCCGTTTCTTCTCCTATAATTTTCTCCTTTTCAACAAAAATGCGTCAAAACGCTCCTTCTTCACTATTACATTTATATTTTTACAAAAAATTACCCATTTCTGCGACGGTGGCAGTGATAATTTCATCTTCGGCTGTCAAAATATGAACGATATTTTTACGACTGATGAAAAAGAGAATGCCTACTTTTTGGGAAGTCAAAGAAACCAAATCACCCAATTTGAATTCTCCTATTTGTTGCACACCATCTTTACCAAAGGCTTCTTCTGGTGCTATCGTAAGAAAATCCAAAGGGCTATCGAACTAAGCAAAAATAGGATGGAGAAAGGAGTGGAGAGAGAAAGAGAAAGTCTCTAATTAATCGAATTTTCCATTTGCCTTTCATAAACTGTGTCCATCCATCTTCCTGTTTCTCTCTATTCTGCTCTCCATACCTTTCTCTCTATTCTCCTCTCCATACCTTTCTCTCTATTCTCCTCTCTACTCCACACACCCCTCTCTCTCTTTTCTTCTCTCTCTACTCCACACACCCCTCTCTCTCTATTCTCCTCTCTACTCCACACACCCCTCTCTCTCTATTCTCCTCTCACTACTCCACACCCCTCTCTCTCTCTCACTACTCCACACCCCTCTCTCCCTCTCTCACTACTCCACACCCCTCTCTCTCTACTCCACATCCCTCTCTCACTACGCCACACACCTCTCTCTCTATTCTCCTCTCTCTTCTCCACACACCTCTCTCCTCCCTCTCTCCTCTCTCTCTCTACTCCACACCCCCCTCTCTCTCTCTATTCTCCATTTCATCGAACGAAATATCTACCTGTCTATGAGAAACTAACGAAAACACCGAGGCCACACGTTTTGTTGTATCGATGAAGGTGATCATTCCAGAATCACCCATATTTATACCAGAGATGGCCTTGACGCAATCTCCAACAGAGAAAACCTTACTCACTTGAGAGAGCTGATGAAAGGAAGAAAAACAATGAAATTATTTCTAGAAATTTCATCTATGAAAAGGTGAAAAGTTTCAATCCATGCCTTGGCCACAACAATTCACAAAAACAATAGAGAATTTACACACACACACAAAAGACAATCACAACCTTTAAAAATTATATTTTCTGCATCTCTCTGCCTTGTGAAGGAAGATTCAGGAGTTCAAATCAAAGAATAAGCAAGACAATGCTCTACAGAATCACATGCATCATAAAATAGAAGGCAAAATTGTTTTATCTCATCACAAATTCTTTTCATCTCTCAGATAAATCGCTTTCTCTTGTGTGTGATGAGTACGATCTCTTTTTGATAAAAAAACGAGGCGATGAAGAGAAGAAATAAAAAAACGAGGCGATGAAGAGAAGAAATAAAAAACAACAAGAAAACCAACACAACTGATGAAAGCATCCTCTTTTAATTTGTAATTCACCCTCTCACTCTATTTCTCTTCCCATCAACATCTTACTGGAACTTTAAAGGTTTGCAAATAATGGCCTTCGGGTTGAACTTCCAACACATCTTCTTCTATTTGTAAAATCTTGCAATGAATGTCCAATAAATCTCCACTAATAATTTTCACGCGTTCTCCAGTTCGATAGAGTTGCAATTGTTGTTTTGTTGGACGTAAGATGCGAGCTAAAAAAAAAAAATGAGAAATCCAAAATCTCAAAGAATTTCTTATTATATTTATGCCTCTAAAGATATCCATTGTCTGCTTCATACATTCTCCTCTCCTCTCCTCCCTCTTCTTCCTACTTTTAGAGCTATCAAATTCTTTCAATTCAGATATCCCAGGATTCACATCCCCGCCTGTGAAGAGACGATTCAATGAAAATTGTTTGTAGATATATCCTGCTTCATCAAAAATACTTCCAGCCAAACGAATAGTTTTCTGAGGCTGTCCTTGTTCCACTTGATAGCCTTTCGTATCCACTTCATCACGATCCAATAATTTCTTCATTGGACGTTCTCCACCTTTTGTGAGTACTTCTTTATCATACGTATGTCGTTTTCCATTCTTTTAAAGAAACAAAAGAGGTTGAAAAAAATGAGAAGGAAGAAGGATTGAAACTTTGTATAAAAAAACAACTTAAAATGAAAAAAATGGATTGAAACAACATCACAGTAGAGTCTATACAACATCAAAATGAAGATAAAAATTATATTACTTTATCCATTTCAATCAGCAAGGCTAAATCTACTCTGGGTATCAATTTGACAGTAAGAGAAGCTCCATGATCTTCTATGGAAACGATTTGACCCAAATCTCCACCATATAAACCTCTCTTCACTCGTACGTAATCAAAAGCTTGAGGGATATAACGATCAGGTTCAGCCTATACAAATGGAAGAGAGATGAGAAAAAGAAGAAATGAGAGAAATTGAGAAAGAGAAGAAATGAGAGAAATTGAGAAAGAGAAGAAATGAGAGAAATTGAGAAAGAGAAGAAATGAGAGAAATTGAGAGAAGAAAAAGATATGAGAAATTGAGAGAGAAGAAAAAAATTGAGAGAAGAAATGCGAGATGAAAGATGAGAAATGAACAAAATAAAAGAAAAAATAAAATAAAAATCCAACAAGCAGTTCAAATTACACAAAATTTTCTTCTCAAATGTCTACCATTGCAAAAACGGAAGGCATCTCCTTCAGAGAAACCATTTTAATATCTGCTTTGAAATTAACATTTCGTAGTCCACGAAGCGCTTCCTTTACTTTGGATTGACTGATGGATTCTACATAAATATAACCTTTCAATGATTGAGCAGCATAACACGATGTAATTCCAAGATCAATGCCTTGATCTTGAAGTTTGAAAAATTTATTCTGGATAGAAATCACCAATTCTCTTTCTTTTCCAGTCTGTATCACAAGAGAAGAAAGGAGACACACTGGAGAGAGAAGATGACCATATCTTTGGTTTTTATCTTTTTGAGTGAGAGAGAGAGTGTGTGGATGTTTAAACGGAAGAAAGATGAGAGAAACAGTAAAGAATTTTGAAATTTTATTTCTCCATTCGTTTTCTCAAAATCTCTCTTCTCTTCTCTTCTTTCACTCCTATATTCGAAATACAAGAAAAAAAACGAGATTAAATAGTTCACATAAACAAAAGCAAACCTTATTGAGTTTTACAAGCCACAACTTTGGATCATTCATATCTGGAAGAAGATCTGCAAACGAAAATAATAGAGACTGAGTAAGAAGCAAAAATTCTTAACTTCATAAACATTGAAGCTTCTACCAAAAAATATATACATATCCAAAAAAAAAAAGAAAAAGAAGAAAAAGTTTAGAAATACGATGCTTCCTCTACTCATAATTTTGAATTTTACAGAGAATCCATTGTTAAAACTCAACGTAAACAACAGCCTCCATCCCTTTTGAAAAGGAGAAGAAAAACACAAAAAATGAATCTGCAAATCCATTTTACATTTTTATAATCTCTTTTATTTGTAAATTTGAATCCTCGTTGCAAAATTCCCCTCTAACGAAAGAGTGTACACCCATCTTTGATAGATATTGTAGTTTTTCTCTCATTCTCTCATTCCATCATTTTCTCTCATTCTTTCATTCCATCATTTCCTCTCATTCTTTCATTCCATCATTTTCTCTCATTCTTTCATTCCATCATTTTCTCTCATTCTTTCATTCCATCATTTTCTCTCATTCTTTCATTCCATCATTTTCTCTCTCTGCTTCCTCCACAACAAAAACGAGACTACAGCTGTACATACACCCCACACTACTTTATAAAAGAGAATTTCCACCCTACTTGCAAGTTCAGGATCATCACTTTCTTCACCTTCGATTACCTCCATAAGGCCACTTTCTGTTTCATCTTCAAATCGCTCAGCCAATTTTTGTACGGTGGTGGCAAAATGGCCTGCGCCACTGACAGGTCTATGCGGTCTATCTTCTTGATTTTTCTCCTTATAAAAAGATTTATAGCGTTTGGATTCATCCACATCATTAGAACTGACAGACCGTGAATCATCGTAAATTTCTTCATCCTCATCACTTTCCTAAACAGAGCAAGAATCAAGGAGGCATGCAACTCAAAAATCCAATCCTGTCCACTTTATTTCAATGAGAATAGGTTCTAAAGATAGGTATAAAACGTAGCAGAAATGAATAGAGAAAAAGGAGAGAAAGTCATACGAAAGAATTTATTTGGGAACCTTTCGACGCTTTATAAAAAAGAGGGAAATGAAGGTAGAGTAATAAAACTGTAAAAGATTGAGAAATTTCTCAACACTGGCACGAGCCAACCCTTCCGATACGATTTGGCCGCAGTTTGCCTCACATTTTAAGATGAAAACCAAGGATTTATCCAAAAAATAGAGAAAGAGAGAAAGAGAGAAAGAGAGAGAGAGAAAGAGAGAAAGAGAGAAAGAGAAAGAGAGAAAGAGAGAAAGAGAGAAAGAGAAAAAAAATTCGGAGAAATCAAATCCCTCGCTTTGGCTCTCTCTTCTCCCTTTAACAAATGAACGCACGTCATCCTTAGTAGAAGATCACACTCTGTTCATTTTTATAGACACTGCTTCATCGTATTCTATTTTCCTTTAGAAATCGCACTACCACACCAACAGGGCCACCCATTCCTCTGTTTTATGAAATCTTTTATTTAAATAATGGAATGGATTGCAAAATCACATTTTGGAGTAGATGGGCAGGAATTCCATTGGATGCCTTCCTTCCTTTTCTGTGAAAAATAGAATAGACTTACAGCGGCTTCATTATCAATAAAAAAAGAGGCAAGATCCCTTCTCCTGTCACTCTTTCTCATTTTCCGCTGGGATTTACTACGGTGATGTTTGCGCTTAGAAACGAGGGGCGCATCGTCATCACTTTCAACGGAAGGATCCTCCTCACTCGCCACAGCCTCTTCATTCTCGTCTTCAGCAGTGAATTTCTATAAATAAAAGTATACGTGCAGAGATATATATTATTTCTGTGCTCTCAGCTGTGTCTGATCTATCCGAAGTGCGGAAAAATGCAATGCTTTCATCCAAAGTTTCACACAAAATTATTTCTTCAATCTTTTCAAGAGCCAAGATAACAGAAAGAAACTGGTTTCCTTCTAAAATATGTTTTCTTCTACCCAATGGACACTTTTCAGTTCACCCACATAGAGAAATATTCAAAGAACATTAAAACAAAATGGAATAGTCGCACGATGGCTGTAGCATGTGCATACGACACAGTTCATCTTAAGGTTTTAAACACGCAAGCAACGAGCAAAAAAAAATACATGAACAAAGTAGAGAGGTAAAAACAATCAGTCAGTACAATTCTCCAATAGGTATTTATTAATATAGAAACAAAATCATTACGTAACTAAAGCTATGCTTTAAAATGAGGGGGCTCTAAACGCACAAAGAAGCGTGGGTGAGAGTAAAAAGTAACGCAACTCACAAAAATGGCTACGAGCTCGCTTTTAAAAAGGTTTTGAGTGCAATAAAATAAGGTAATAGAAAAAAACACCAAATTCAATGTACCAAAAAACTCAAATTTTTCCTGTGTACGTACCACAAAAAACAAATTGCTCATTTTTGCTAATTTCTCTTACGGTATCAAATTGATAAAAAATGTACTTAAAGGGAAGACAAATAGTGAAGTGTCAGGAGATACGCAAAACGAGTCATTCTCATACTTAAACTCTGCTGCAAAATTTGTTTCCTCATCTATTTAAACCCAAAATCAAACAAAAGTCAACGTAGGAAGCGAAATAGTTAAATTTATACAGTGTACGTACTCCCTCAGGTAACATAGGAGGTGCATCATCTTCCCAAGTCTCCGTAGATGGTGACTCCATCACGTATACTAGACACTGTAGGGACTACAAAGACGGAGAAAGTAATCAAGTGAATGCATATGGGGAGAGGAGCAAGAGGAAGGGCGGCTGGAATTCTTGGGAAAGTAAGGCGCGTCAAAAAAGAGTATAAAGGACCACAACTTCAAATTGGAAGGTCACAAAAAATTAAAAAGAGACTGCAAAAAATATGCAGATTGATTATTAGACAATTGCCTCCGCTTCTACTTTTGAGAGGAATGAAGGCCTTTCGCTACTTTTGTTTTGCGATGAAATTAGGGAGAAACGGGGACAATGTTACGCGCCTCCGTTTGGAAAGAGATCAACTCACGAAAACAGAATGAAACGTAACATTTCTTCTGTTTGGGTGCTTTAGAAACTACCTTTCGAACATTCTCTGGGAGACGGCCTATCTACGAATCAGTTTTATAGGGCACATTTAAGAGCAGAGTAAGGAAACGGACCGAAATTGGGGCGGTTTGCAGAAGCCATAGAGCCAAGAGGTTGTTCGAGGCAGACAGCCAATGAAATAGGATAGGTAATATACTTCGTCATAGTTTCGACATGTCTTGAAAATTGTCTTTAGCATTTGTAGCACTAGGCTTGTTTCTAATTGTCAGAGGGTTTCTCCTCAACCACAGCTTTCTAGCGAGTTAGGGTAGCTGCATTGAAGGAGGGGGAGGGTAGCAGGTAAGGTGTAGCTCAACTGAAGTTCCTACAGATATTAATTTGTGGCTTTTCCCTAAATTTCTGCTCAGAACGTGTATATTTAATAAGCTAAATTCCACATCAATGATATTTTTTGGAAGATTTGGCACTCTTACACCTCTGCAGGTAGTCGAATATCAATTTTTACTTTCATTTGAGAATAATAGGAGTAGATGTGCTAATTTTCGAAACCTTTTCTGCATGTCTATGCTACACCAAGAAAATTAGTAACTGGGCCGTCATCAGCTTAATTTATCAATATACTACTTGTAGAGCATTTACAATTTTTCTATCAGGAAGCATACGATTGAAGACTCTTTTTGCTGTTAAGATTACTCATATACTCCTGAAATTCGTCACTACAACTCCGTGCTGTTTTTTCCCAGTGCAAAGATAATTCAAACATCCTGCTACGAAGCAAATGCATAAACCAAAAGAATTGGATTCTTACACAAGCAGGTTCTAATAAATTTATTTGCTGAAAGGAAACGTGGAACAAATGAATATGGCTTATCCGAGGCAACTGATTGAGCAGCAATTCATTATTAAAACTTTATACTACAGTTCCCCAAATATTCCATTTTTAGCTCCTGAATCGGACGGTAGTTATCGGAAATCATTAGGGTCCCAAGAACAATTTTTTGCAAAAAGTTACGGAAGTTAGCACTTACTTTCGCTTGCAACATACAGAGGTTAGCATATTCAGGAAGAGCAAGAATTTCGTACTTGGTATGCCACAAGCCACAAATGAGTTAACCTAGGCTACGTCTTGAATCAAAAAGGTTACCTTTTCGTCAAGAGATAAAAAAACCCTCAATTGTGAAAATAATTGAATAAATTCATTAAGCTGGAACATGGAATAAATGAATTGATAACGCATTGAAATTGGTGCTAATAGCACAATAACAAACGCTTGTCTATAATTCGGCAACTCATATTTTATTCTTTCTTAACTCCCTTCACTTCCATAGTAGAAAAGCAATACAAGAATATATTTAGCAGGTGATATCTCCTTTTTGCAAGTAATATACCGTAATCAAGTTTATTGGTTAATACATATGAATGCAATAGCAAGGTTATGAGAGCGTAAGATACACTAAAAATGCTCGGAAAATTTGAAATGGAAACATTATGAAATATTTGTATGCATTGCGTAGAAGTTTCCTATTGTTTGTCCGCTTTTCTTTTTCAGAATTCTTCATTATGTTGCCTGACAACGTGACAGGTCACGTAAATGTATTTTGAAAAGACAGACTTTCAATCATAAAACTCCCCGCAGAGAGGTGGACTAAAGTAGATGCTATCTAGCAAACTATAACATTGCATATTAACTTAATTTAATGTATTTTCACAAAATTCCAATCATGAGATATTTTCTCATATAAATAATATTCGAAAAATCAAGCTTGTTCTTGCTTTGATTCGTTAAGATATATTCCCCCGCCTTTTATTTTATAGTTGCACTCGAGGGAAAGCGCTATAGCTTGAAAAAAAGTAAACATTTTATTTATACAGTAAACGATACGATCGCACAATATTAAAAAAATATTGCAATTTGCGATGCAGCAAAAAAATTTGAGAAATGCCTTCTTCAATAAAAAAAAGTGCGTTTTCTTTCTTTTTTCATAGAATGATTAAAAGCAGGTCTGAGGTTAGCACATGATTGATGCACGACAAAGATTCACCGTATGTTTTTTCCTTCCTTAACCCTTTTATTTATACAAGGCAAAAGTATTATAATTCGCATGAATTCTTTAATTACTGATATAAAACAAGCTCAGTTGGTCTAATAGATTCTACTTTGATGGAGTACGTTATCACCGAAAGTGGCTTTACAAGGAATATTTCTCATGATAGACAAAAGTACGCATTGAGGAACCTTTTTGGCTTACTCATACTGGAAAACTCTCAAAAGAAATCGAATTAGATACGGAACAGGGGCGAAGAGGGATTGAATATAATATGGTAGCAGCATTGCAAAGGCATGTTTAAAAATGCTGTGAGCCGCAATTTATAGTAACATTTCATAGTTACATTTTTCCTAATCCTCGCTAAAATTTGGGAAAAACAAGCTGGCGAATCAGAGAGGATGTATTGTATTAACAAAACGACAAGTCTCCGCAATTATGGTATTATGGCAAAAAAAATGTGCTTTCATTCGCTAGATAGGAATAAAAAGCAACCTATTGCATAATTGGAAATATTAGTAGCCGTAATTTTTATAAGTATAATTGAAAAACAGTAGTAAATAATTTATTTAATTTGTATTAACAGTAAAGACTCTGGTAATAAGCCGACTTCTCACTGTTTCCAATGTAAACTATGTAAGAATTATTCTAAATTACTTCCATGCAATAAATTCGGATTTTCTACAAGTTCATTTGAATCTAATCGGAAGTATATTGTAAAAACACTGAAATGGGAATCAAAAAGTTATCGACTAGAAATTATAAAGAATTTGCCAGCTTTCATTCCATATCTCCTACATTTCACTCATAACGGATTCATACTTTTTCTAAGCTTGTTTTCACCCCATTCATTTCTTTTTGTCTTTAAACTCTGATGTAGCAAAACAAAATTTAATTCTTAATGCAATGCCCTTGCTTTTATCAAAACATTCCAATCAAACACAATATTTCAGAGAAACACAAAGATCTCTATCTTTAAATTCCAAGCCCAAGTGTTCTTGGTGCCTTTTTTATTAAAGTGTTTTTAGTAAATCGAAGTTTCTATCTACTTTAAGAAATGAAGCTGATCTAAACGAAAGTTGCACTAATCAATGCTCTGTTCTTCGGTTCATATGATAGCAATCGAGTTTTTCGGGAATGTTTAACATACACTATACAAAAAATTTTGCTACTCACAAAATAATTCAATAAGTATTGCGGTTCAAATAAAGAAATATTTAAACGGAAAAAAGATCCAAGTGTAATTTGCTACTTATTATATTCATATGCAATGCTTAGGCATAATCAGAAATTGCCTTGTTTTTAATAGTTTGAGCTAAAGTAATAACATTAAATTCCATAAAAAGGAAATTTGTAAACACAAACTTAAGATCTGCTCATTTATTCTTTGCACAGAAGCAAGTTGCTTTTATGGTGCAACATTTTGGGAAAAATTAATTCAAGCAACATAGAATTGACAACATCTTACAATGCATTTACCACTTGGATGCACTGTTGCTTGGATCGACCTTTTCTATGATACAATGTAAGCAGTAAAGAGTTGGAACAACACTCTTGCTATTAGGCACTCCTAAGATTAATCAATATCAAAGTAGACAGCAACTACAATCTCATGCAGAAAATTCTTCAGGGAAGAGAAATACTATAAGTAGTAGCTTATTTTTATATTAAAACAAGAAAATTGTTACCAGACATAATAAAACAGGCATTTTGAAAATATTTGACTATGAAAATACATCTAATAAGGGCAAAATATAAACCATTTGTGCTTGTGCATGCATGGATTGATGGAGTTGATGTGAGAGATACTATTTTTCTTAAATATATCATGTTGTCACATTTCTATTAACTGCCGAAGTGATTGGAAATATGACAACATTTCATTGGGATTTGCAGGCTTAAACAAGCGCTAGAATGCATGATTTTGAGAAAATTCAAAGGTACTCCTGTAGACTAGTACTCCCATATCATCTGATTTTGTCACTATTTTCCATAGTTGCGATTTCGACCGAAATATATTGAAATAATTTTTGAAACTCGGCCATGATTTCAAAGTGAAACATTGTCACTTCAAACGCATATAATTGTAATGTTTCATTTCATAGTAAAGGATTGCAACAATATTTTATACAGGATAGATTTAAGGATGATTTGACACGTAAGTGCGCTTTTCAGTTTTGTGGAAAATGCCAATTCCTTTGCTTGGTTCTAATTAGAATATTTATCAATGTACTTTGACATTCAAAAAATTATCCAATATACCAAAAAAGTATCAACTTTTTGATTGGTTTACTCTCCTCAATTTTTCTTTAAAGGTGAAGTAGATATGGCAAAGTTCACGCACACCGGACATTTCATAAGTTTTGTAATTCTCAGGCTGTTCAAGTACGTTCCTAACATTTTCCCTTGCATTACATTAGGAGGTAATTGGTAAATCTTTTCTGGAGTATTTCCTTGAGCGCATTTCACACGATTCAAAAAATTCTGAAAATTCCGTTTTCCATATCGCTCTCACTTGACGTCTTTTTTTTCTAAATAACTTGATCAGCATTGTTAGATTTACCCGGATCAACAAGCTGCAGGAAAACTTTGAGTTGTTAATGAAGAAACAATTTAGCAATACCAAAAAGTCACCGCAACCTTTAATCAATATATTGCGCCAATGTCAGCAATTTTTTTTCAATTTCGAGTATTCTTATAAATATCATCTAAATGAGTAAGATAGAATACCGGTATTCCTCAATGTTCACGTACGCAAAAACGCCAATTTCTTCGAACCTCCGTGGTATATATGGTCAGACAGAAAAATAACTCCAAAAACTTCACTTTTGATACTCAATTATCTACCATTCATCAATCTCAAAATTTTGGAGTAACGGACCCCGCTGGTTTTTTTCGTTTGCCGTTGAATTAGAATAATAATCATGCGTAAAGGGTGAGAGAATGCCTTACTGAATTTTGCTTCGCCGCAACACCGCCGAATTTACTCTGTTTTGGTTTACGAGAGCAAATGCTTTCAATAAAGCATTTCTTGTTGCAATGCATATCTATCTGTTCAATGAATTCCACTTTTGAATAATTCCAAGAAGTTGGTGCCTTCTTCCTCTTCCGAAATGTCACTTTTTTCGTGTCATGCTCTATTAGATTCTTCTTCCTACGAATAAAAATTTTATTCTTTCTGTTTGAGCTGCCTATGCTTTCTTCTGATCCGTACAACCGTTTCAACACTTTTGTACTTCTTTTTTCGAGCCTTTCATTTTGCTTCGTTTTTCATTCTATGTTGATATGCGGGTCCCGCGCAAAAAATGGCATCTACAAGGAACTCTTCTCCCTTTGAAAATGCCGATGTTGACATACGTAAGCTAATTGCAATTTATAATCAAATTGCTTCGGACAATTTCCTCAGTAAACAATTAAAATCTCTGCATACGTCCTATCACGTTTCTACTCCCACTGACGAGCGCCTTCAAACTGAGGTTGCTGCAGAAGTCTCTGCTATTCGTTCATTTCTTAAGAATGGTGAGGCTGGACCACACTTTCCCGATGCTGCTGGGGACTGTCGAATTTATGCGGATGGAGTCTTTGATTTGATTCATTCAGGTCATTTCAATGCATTTCGGCAAGCCAAAGCCATGGGTGATCGCCTCGTTGTTGGTATTAATTCAGGTAAAATTTGAGTTGAGCAGATTGAAAAAGAGGTTTTGTTTATTGTAGAAGCACAAGAGAACTGTAATGCTCTTGACATTTAACTTTTCCTGTGACAGGGTGAGCTATTTTTAAGGAAGCATTTCCAAATTCGTGTCTGTACACTGCTTTGTTGCTCCATTTCGCTGAGTATTGCTTGCTTAAGATGCTTTTTGTGAACAAAACTCGCTTTTGATGGCCTGCCCTGTTCTTTCTATAGAAGCATTTTGTCCTCCTTTTTCACTTTACATCCTTTCATGAGAATCCTGTCTAATTTTTGTTTTGTGAATATTCGTTTTTCACGAAATTTTTTGTTGCTTGTCTTTTTTGCTTTTACCGAAGGGAACGTCTGTTATTTTTTCAGTCTGCACCTACACTTTACAAATTCTTTCATTCATGGTTCCACAAACGTTTCCTCATGCATTTTTTGCTTCCATCACACTTGCATCCACTCTACATTCCATTTGTTGAATTCCACTCCCCCTCATCTCCCTTCTTTTTCATTCTGACGAGAGAAATGACTCTAAACCCCTTATCTTCTAGCAGCACATTGCATTCACTTTTATCTTTTTCTAGAATCATTTTTCTTTGCGTTTTCTATGGCATTTCTCTTCTGTTTCATAGCGTTTATCCGATTATTAAAAAAAATATTTCAGACGAAGAAGTACGAACAGTGAAAGGCTCTCTAACAATCTATAATGAAGAAGAACGTGCAGAGATTGTACGAGCCTGCAAATGGGTGGATGAGGTGCTTATTGGAACACCTTATGCTGTCACTCTTGATTTTTTAAATTCTGTGAAATGCCACTATGCGGCACATGGCGATGATATGGCTGTGGGTGTGAATGGTATGGATTGCTACGATGAACCACGAGCAGCCAATCGTCTCAAAATTTTTAAGCGAACCGAAGGTAAAGAAATGGCTTTGCCTCTTTTTGATTGAGAGATGAGGAGAGAATCCCACCTAGTCAATGCTGGAACAGAGGGTAGAGAAACAGAGGGTAGAGAAACATATGTATATGGCTCTCATTGTGGGAGAGGGAGTCACAGGGCGTGTTTTCTTTCTTTTTGAGAGGGAAGGAAGGCGGCAGAGGCAGCGTGATGAAAAATTTCAAGTTTACTTTTGATGCGTGTCTAAAGGGAATGCTTGCGTTGTGAGTCTGCCTACATTTGTTTATATTTGATATTTTTTGCTCTACCAACTTTAGTATGCTTTATTTTTCATTTTTATATGTGTGTTTGTGATTTTTGTATGACATTTTGTGTTTCTCAGTAAGCAGTGGTTTAGGAGGCTCATGGAAGTACACTTTTTGAGTATTTTACCACTTAAATAGGAGGAGGAGTCGTATTTCCATCCTTCTCTTTGATTTTGTTTGTTTTCACTTTGCATTTTGATATGCTTTTTCTTGTTTTTATTGTTTCATTCTTTGTATTTTTTCTAATAATTTTTTTAAAGGAATTTCCAGTACAGCCCTCGTCAGTCGTTTACTTGTGGCTACAGAGCGTTTGCGTTCTTCCTTTGCATGCTCTCATCCTACTACCATTCATCAATTTGTAGAAGAAAATTTACGTTCAAAACGCGTTTCACGTCAAACTCTTACTTCCACAAAACGTTTATTAGAATTTATTGGTCCACCCAAACAACCCAAACCAACAGACAAACGTGGTAAGTTTTTTATATCCAAAATGTATAAAATTTTGGTTTCTTTTGATGTGGGAGAGAGAGGGGAGGGAAAGAGAGGGGAGGGGGAGA